>JASDQU010014894.1:14040-40111 GCA_032191745.1 Picea mariana
AAGAGGTAAGGCGCTCGACAACAGGATTCACGAACTCGCGAAATCCGGTATCCCGAAAGGAAAAGGGGAAAGTCCCAATGTCAGTTGGGTGTTGATTGCGGAGTTCATGCCAGTGCAAAGATCATGTGAGCATAACTCAGAAGGACCTGTGACATACACTCAGTTGGGTGTGTGAATAAATTTCCCGAAGGGGAAATTGAAGAGCCAGTCAGACTCTAAGGGGCCGAAATTGAAAGATTTTGTGCGGACTCCGACCTGAGGGTTGGGGGTCTGCGTCACATACCCCTTCACATCCCTCATCCCTCGACAACCCTCAATTTCACTGCCTACAAACTACCCACCCTTACCTCACCCTATGTCACCCTCTACCTCCACTACCCTCATTTCTCCCCCTCCATAACTACCCACTACTCCTCCTTAAACCCTCTCATCCAATTTCCTTCATTATTTAACCTATATTTTAAATTAACTACATGAGCCATCAGTAAATAAGAACACTCCATATGGCATCCACTTAACTTATGACACTTAGGATCCCATAATTGTACCACATGGCAGTGTGTGAATGATGCCACATGGCAATGTATTATTTGTTACACATGGAAACCTATGGAAGTATACAAGGAGTGATACATGGCAGATTCTTGGAATCACACAATTGTGCCACATGGTAATATGTTAATGATGCCACATGACAGTATATTATTTGTTACACATGACAGTATATTATGTTAATGATGCTACACATGACAATTTTTCACTATATACAACTCAATCAACTTTTGACTCAAAAAAGTGTTTGTTCTTAATCAATTTCCAATTTTCCACTTAGTGTGCTTTCTTATTTGCCAAATTAAATGTGTCAAAAAAAAATTTGACACAAAATATCATCAATCACACACAAATACCAAGTATAGCTTAGACCCCTTATTTCAATTTCGAGATAGTTCTAGGTCACGTGAGCCAAACAAAAGTATGATTTTATTATGATATCCTTACTGCGAACACAATGGTGTACCCAAATACAATATGTGAGCTATAATAATATTCATGTCCCAAACACGGATCATATCACAAACGTTGTTTACAATTACTAACAACTGAGCTTCAACTTTTGAGAATAATACATTTAATGTTTCCATGAGAAGTACCCAATCTCATAGTAATACATTTGATTAAGTGCAAATAAGCTTAATGGAGTCATTCACTTCAAAAATATAATCTTGACCATGACACCATCCTTTGAATAGCTGGAAAGGAAAAACAGATTGAATGCAGAAAGATCGTGATGTATTATATCCCTGTGCAACAAGGGATCTGGCTAAAATAGGTCTAGAATACGAAGAGATTCTTCAAGAAACTCCTCTATAATCTTATTGTTTACACTCGTGGGAAAACTGGTCTTGAATCAATGGCCCACTAGTCAAAATTTCAAAGATTAAATTTGTTTTCTGATATGAGATTATAAGATACTAAGAAAGAAATCTAATGCTTATTCCATTACAATAATATAAAACACTCTTCAAATTGTTTCTTGTGATTCCATTTCCCAATGTGATATGCCAAAATTTGATTGCATTTTCACATCAACCCTTTTAAAGGCGGAACTTGTACATAAACTCTTAAAACTAAGAGCTTTGATATCACGATTTCCTTTTACTTTATATCCCACATTCAAGATGCACATAAATATTCCCAAATTATATAGAGAAATAAGTTTACTTTAGATAAAAAAGTAACTGAAAAAGGATGAATTTGTCTTTTCCATTACACCATGGTTTTGTGTTTTATTTTAAAATATGATGGAAATATATATAGAAGGTACCATATTTTAAAATATGATGGAAATATATATAGAAGGTACCATATGGATTAATTGTCAGAATTAATATTTCAAAAATTAAGATGGAGTGTCAACTCGTTATCAGAATTAGAGTTGTGGAATTGATAAATTCTCTTCATTCTTCCTAATGAAAATTTATTTACAACTATGATGGTCCTTGAAGAGAAATCTCAATATTCTTATCTTCTTCGCTATTCTTTGTTGTGAGATTTGATTCCTTAATCCACATTTCTAGATAGGCATTGACATCCTTCTTTTTAATTGTTTTTTTTGTTTTTTGTTTTTTTGTTTTTTATGTATTTTCTTTCTTTTTATCATCTTCATCATCCAAAAATAGTTGTAAAAATTAATGACAAATTCTTGGTTTTGGGTTGTTTCCTTGTTTCCTTTTTGGGTGAACTCATGCTTGAGAAAAAGATCCTTAATGATGTCATGTTTGCTGACAAATTCAACACTGAAAAATTGTATTCTTTTAATTCAAAACTTGATTCCATCTACTATTTTCCCTTTGTAGTATCATCTTGGCTCGTCAACCTTCATTCATATTTATCTCAACACATATTATGGCATACATGAGAAAACCCAACTTAATCTGATCAAGCTCTATTTTTAATTATCTACCCAATGTATAATTTCCTGATATCTTTGAAGACTGATAAATTCCAAAAGTGTATTAGAAAATTTGGAAAGTGAAACCAAATTGGAATTTTAGTGTCAGACATAATGGTGAGGTTGAAGTCTAGAAATCATGGGGTAAAAAAAAGATCCAGTTTCCTCGCAAAGCAAGGACCCCCCTCATAAAATTTCAGACAATCAACAAGGTTTGAAAACTAAACAATAAACAATCCTTTGAAGCATATATGTCTCTCATAGTTCTTTGCCTAGGGACTGAAACAAATCTAACGTAGGAGGCCAAAAACCATTGAATCTACATATTAACATAGTTTATTTATAGAATGAGAGTAAGTTTGTGACCTTCTTCTCTAAGACCTCCAACACTATAACCTATTTTGATTTCTCCACAATATACCCTAGGAAGATGAGGGTTCGAAGAAGTGGAAGTGGAGGGTTGATTGCATTCTTGAAAGACCAAGGCTTTGGCGATGAAGGTGATCCATTACCCACCACTCCTCTACCTAGACACAAAACCAAAGTGAGATTTGTGTCTTTGCTTATGTAGTGGTTGGAAAATAGACAATGGTCATCAAATTACGTACCTACAAATAAAATCCACTAGTGGTCGAGAGGGATCCCCTACATGAGCTCTATTTTTTGCTTTATGTCTACCACATAATTGATAATTTCACCCACATGATTAAGGTTTTCCCTATGGAAAACTTTACCATGAATTTTATGCTTTCTTTTATATTATATCTCTCTTAGATTAATGTTACCCAAACATTTTATTTGATATGTGGCATTTCATTAAACACTTGGCCACAATGCCATGGTATTTTTGGCTTCTAGGTGAAACCAATTGACAATCCTAGGGATTTATGTGGTCTCAATATCCCGACTCTTTAAGAAAAATCCTCGATTATCGTTTAACAACAAGACGTTATAACCATCTAAGATGAATTTTTCTGTAGAAGATATAAGGGATCCTCCATCGAGTTGTTAAAAAAATTGGGATTCTTAGTTGACATACCAGTGATAGGGGAAATGAATCCACCTTTCATGTGCATGGAATCCACCACTTTTCTCTAACCTTCCACCTACTCCTCTAAGAATATCCCAAACGAGTTCAGATATTTGTTGCCTTCTTTCCACACTACCACGTCTTTAAACATCAAGACATCACCCTTATTTTTTCTTTGAGAATAAAACATGACATGTGCTGGTTGGGGAGCATTTTTGAGCACTTTGCATCTATCCAAAGCCACCAAAACGACCCTATGGGCAAGCTCAAAGTTGGAAAACTTCAAGGGTGACAAGATATTAGGCACTGAATATTCCACTTAGGAGGTGAATATCAATGGATTTCTCTATTGTTTTCTCTGTATTTTGAAGTGGCTCAGTTCCTCAATGTCATTGTTAGATAACTTCAACTGATTCCAAAAAATCTTCCCAATATCATTGTTAAATAACTTCAAATTGATTCCAAGAAATCATTAAAACAATTTTCTTAATAACTATATAGTAGAAAGAAAAATTAAATTTCTTTTATAAAGTTAAAAAAAAAAAACTTAATTACTTTCCAAACATAATCAAACTCAAATAATTACCATAAAAACATAATCAAACTTAAATCATTATAAAAAAAACACAGTATATGACATTAATATAAGTATATGACATTAATGTAAGTTACATCACACAATAAGGGAAAATGCAACATATACCAAGAAAAATATTCACTATAAAAATATATAGTGTTTATATATTCACTATAAAAATATAGTGTTTATATATTCATTATAAATATATATATATATATATATATATATTCACTATATGTAAAAATATATATATATATTCACTGTATAAAAAATGCATTTATATATTCACTATAAAAATATTGGTGTTTATAAGAATTTGACGCTATATATGATAGGATATCCAAATATTTGTGTATATAAGAGCATGATGCTATATATGATGGACATAATAAATCAATGCCCACATTTGATTCTTTGGATAACTAGTTTTTATTGAAATGTGCGATAAATATTAACATTAATTATTATTATTATTCCCTTGCATGGGTGTCATGGATGCATTTTAAGTGTAGGTGGGCCCTTGACCCTTTCTCCACCTGACCTCACGCTATTGACAGTTGACATTCGTCTCTGTTACCGACATCACCTCCCCATGTGAGTTGAGCTCTCTTGCCTCTGTCTTATCTCGACACTTGATTTTTTTCTTTCTGACTTCAACTCATGATCTTGCACTCACCTCACCTGTTCGATCCTCCCGTCCTTCGCATGTGGTCTATGAAGGTGGTGGAGCGGATCTGCTTAATGATGGATACAACCCATATCCTCGTCAATTATGGGCACAACCTCTACTTATGGCTCCTGGATTTCGACGAGTTTTTTCTATGCGTCCCTCTCTAGCTTTCTTTCTGCTTCTCTTTGGTTGTTCACCTCCATCGTCCCCTACCTCCCTCCACATATTCTCTGCTCCACCCTGCGGTGGACACTTCCTCCACCTCCCTGCTCTTGCATCTTGCGCTCTGCTTTCCCTGTTCCTTTGATATGCAAGAGGAAGCTCCTTCGGCCGAGGCTGTGGTGGCGCCTCGCGCAGACCCATAACTCGGTCGAGCTTTCGCCTAGTGGATGCGGTTGAAAGTTTGACAGACTCCTACTTCTCCGTCACCCCTCCAAAAATCCAGACAGAGATGGACCTGGCCGACGCAGATGTTCATGTCCTAAGGAGATTCATCCATGATGAAGAGGTTAGGGAGACTACCAGCCCTTGGGTTCCTGATACTGGCACCATCCGAGGGAGAACCTTGTAGTATTTTAAAACAATTGATATTTACTGGCATCTGAAGACTCTGATGGGTTGGGTTTTGTTTGACCATCATGAAGCTCGTCAATAAATTCTCATGTAGCTCAACAATGTACTGATCTAGGGTAAGTTGGTCGGCCACAAGTTGAACCTGATTGCAGACAAGCTGGATGGTATGGACTTATCCAATATGGACTATGCCCAGCCCCAAGTTCTAGCAGTAGAAGGCATAACCATTAGCTAAGTCTTTTATGTTGTTCCATCTGTGTTTTTTATTGAATTACCTGAGAGGTTTGGGTTTACGACCTCTTTATAGTAGATTAAATAAGAAGAATAGGACAAAAAGTGGAACTAGAAATCATCTTTGTTTTTGTTTATCAGTTACATGCATTAGATATATTAAACAAACTTAGAATGAGAGTGTTTAGAATGAGAGTGTTGCTCGTTTGATTCCGGTCAACCGTAAAAATGACAAAAAAAAAATAAAAATAAATTATTATTGAAAAGGGATATTGATATTTTTGATTGTATTTTAAAATAAAATTAGAATTAAAATTTAGTATATTTATATTAATTATTAGTAGTGTTATACATGGAGTAGTGTTCTCGATGATGTACTGGAAAAACTATGTGACAAGTGTTATGGATGATGTATGTTGATAGTGAATAAAGTGGAAAAAATATATGACAAATGTATTGAATTAGTTAATTTTACTTCACATTTAATCTATTTTAAATTTAATGAATAAATAAATATATAATAATTTTAATGTTTAAAAGATTTGAAGTGAAAAAAATATATGACAATAAATTTAAGGAATAAATAAATATATAATAATTTTAATGTTTAAAAGATTTGAAGTGAAAAAAATATATGACAAATGTATTTGAATTAGTTAATCTGACTTTAAATTTAATCTATTTTAAATTTAATAAATAAATAAATATATAATGATTTTAATGTTTAAAAGATTTGAAGTGGAAAAAATGTATGACAAATGTATTGAATCAATTAATCTTACTTCAAATTTAATCTATTTTAAATTTAATAAATAAATAAATATATAATGATTTTAATGTTTTAATGTATTGAATCAGTTAATCTTACTTCAAATTTAATCTATTTTAATTTTAATAAATAAATAAATATATAATGATTTTAATGTTTAAAAGATTTGAAGTTAAAATGAATTTTTTGTTAATTTATTTTATTGCAAAATTTTACAGTTATTTTAATATATTTATGTAAATTTAATTATTTTTAATTTAATTTATTTATATTATAAAGGTAATACATTTAATTTCTATTTCATTATATATTTTTAAATTCATTTAAAATTATAAAAAAATAATATTTAAACAATATATTTATATAAATTTAATTATTTGTAATTTAATTTATTAATATTATAAAGGTAATACATTTAATTTCTATTTTATTATATATTTTTAAATTCATTTAAAATTATAAAAATTACCCTCCACTGCTCCATGGATCCCCAAACCATCTGAGAAAATTACCCCCACCAGGGTTGGAATTTGATGGGCAAAATGCCCGTCAAATATGACCAAATTTTTTATGTTATCGTTTTCTAAAACGGGCAGCCAAGTGGATAGGACGTGTTTTTGACGTGCCTTAATCCAATAAGACGTCATTAATACCTGTTTTCCATGTTTATGACAGGCATAAATTTGATAAGACGTCAACGTATATTTCCAAATCTCAAGGTTTACAAGTTGGTGGTGGACTAGTTAATGCAAGAGTAAATATTTACCCACTGGCGACCACCATCTTTGGAGTATGGAGCCATAACCATTGCCCAATTCTAAACTTGAAACCCTCGGGCCTCCATTACCCAATTCAAAACTCGAAACCCTTGCAAGTTGCAGCTTTGTTTTCGTTTAGAAACCCTTGCCTTTGGAGTCTGGATAACTGGTGAGTCGTGACAAGGTTGAGGGAAACCAGGTAAGGCTCTCTAAGCTTTTTTCTTTGCAAATTTTCTTTCCAAATGCTCTGTTTTTGCAAATTTCCTTTCCAAATATTTTGTTTGATGAATTTCATAATGCTAATTTTTTTTTCTTTGTGCCTGGGTATGTTGTTGTGTGCATTTTCGTTGCTGGCAAGTCTCCCTCTTGCTTAGGACTGTGAATTGATTGAATTTTTGTCTGGCATTATACCACCTAATAAACAAATAATACAACCGTGAAGTCTTAGCACTATCAATTGATTGAATTTTTGTAAGGAATCTAAGCGGAAGAAATTGTGTTCAACACTTTTCCTGTTGATGGCCGTTCTTTCTTATTTTTTGGTTTGCACATGGTCGATGTAGTTACAATGGCTGTCTCTTTTACCGATTGGACGTGATGACCGTTATTTTAGCCCAGAAGAATAATGATAATGGAAGCTTTGGTCGGCCAATGTTGATATAATTGTTGACTTTTCAGACTGAAATTTCTACGTCTAATATGGGTTTAAGGGAAAAGAGTAAATTACTATCGTTACGGGAATCCTGCAACGACCTCCCCAACTTATAACCACAATTCAATAACCTAACACATTTCGTCAATCAAAGTGGAAGTAATAATAAATTTACTTATAATAACAACCTACAGGTAAGATTTCGTTAAAAACGTCTACAGTTAACGGCTAGATCAGCTCTAGCTTCCATGGTCACAAAGATATCCATTTTATGAAAATGGTCGTCGTTGTCTTCAAAGACTTTGCCATTATTTTACTTTTTTCAAAAGAATTATCAATAACCATCATCTTCGTGTTAAAAATCTGCTCATATGTACCGTCTCATGGATATCTCAGAATATCTTATAATAGAAAATCCCAATATTGCTTTTCACGACATTTCTGTGGATTTTTTTGTTTCAAACTTATCAGTTGAAATTATTCATTTACGGAATAGTGACAAGCCTAGGAAATTCATTTATTTGGGATGTTCTTGACGGGGACGGGAAGGGTAAGCGATGAAATTATTTGACGTTTATGTTAAAAACCCAATTTAAAGGATTATTTAATAGACTTTCTTGAGTTATTTAACACTACCTACGCTTCATTGTGTTTCACTCTGTTGTTTTTAGGGCTCATGTTTGTCTTCCCAACGCTGATTCAATGCCTATCATCTCATCTTCTCCAGAGGGAATTGTATATTCATCACCTTCTTCCTCCCCTGCCTCCACACCTATTCTGCCTTATCCTCACTGCCTCTCTATTCTCTCGCTCCTTTTGCTGGGATGTGCAATACCAGTATTGAAAAAATACTAATAAATGTGAGACTATGATTATATCGTATCCTTTTGGTGTAGGGAAACGTGGATGCAGTCACCCTAACTTTCAGATCGACTGTGACTAGAAATTAAGTCTAGTAATCAGAATTTAGAGCCAGAATTACACATTTTACAATGACCTTTTTAAAAAGTTTAATGTGCAACATTGAATGTCATAACCTAAATTCTTAAAAAAATATGGAAAATCAGCACAACCCCTCCGAAAAAATAATGAATCTACTGTTAAGGGCTGAGCAAAACTTTTTAAAAAATGTCATTGTATGTATTAACCTAAATTCTTTAAAGGAATACAGAATATCAACACAGTGTCTGCGAAAAAATAATGAATTTTTCCACCCAAACTTGACCCAATACTTCGTCAATCAAAGAACTAATAATTGTGTTCCAATGTAAAAGATTTGTGGTCATTTGATTTGGTTAAATCATCAATGACCAAGGCTGAGGAAAATCAGCTAACATTAAGCCTAAACTCTACTTAAAAAGTGAGTTGCTAATCTATAATCCCATCTACATCCTTATATACATCCTAGCCTAGCCTCACTTTAGTTGGGACCGGACGGACAGGTGAGGAATACCTCTTGGTAACGATTGATGATCAGACATAAACCGATGCGGGAAAGCTAACAGGATCCTTTCAATAAAAATGAAAGTGTCACACACCTGTCAACTATTAGTTTTCTTTTCTGGCACGCGTCAACCCTTTAATTAGTCGGTTGGGTAGTCAACTTTAGATCTTGATTAAATGTGGTTGAGTAATTATCTTAGAATTTTGAATCCTATGTGTAAGTTTCAGACAACTTGCGTTTTCCATTTCAGATGCCCTATAATAAGTCTTTGTTACTGTGTCATTTTGGACAGATTCTGAGATGGATATCTATAATCTGTAATAAGTCTTTGTTACAGTGTAATTTTTTAACAAATACAATATAATATAATATTCATTTAAACACCCTAAAGATTTCACATCATTCTTAATCGCTGTTCATTGTGATTATTTTTTTGATGCAATAATCATCTCATTGATTCCTTTGGCAACACTGACCATGTATAAATTTGAAAGGATAGCACAACCTCAGACAAGACTTCCAAGATGGACTAATGATATTTTCTAGTTTTCATCCTACCATCAGCCCTCCTATCCAGTTTCATAGGAGACTCTGCTGCTTTGGAAATGATATGCATCTGTACATAATTGCAATTTCCGCGAATTGTGAGTCATGCATCGTGTAAACTAATGGTTGTCTGTTTGTGGCCCATCACATGCATATCTGGAAATTGAAGGGTGTGGATGAATGATTGAATCCCCTCGCTCGACACTGCATGGTGTTCATAGGCGCTATTAGAAAGTTTGACATAGCCTTCGACTAGGTTCATCACATCTTACCTTAGAGTTTACTGCATCTAAATACCTTAATTACAATCAAGACTTAAAATTTATAAAACAATAATAATAAATAATATTATATATCAATAAAATATAAATATCTAGTAGAAATACACGATAAATCTATATTTATATAAAAATATTTATATATAAAAATAATAAATATATATTTATATAAAAATATTGTTACATATAATGTAAAATGTATATTTTTATTAATATTCAAAAGTATATTTTTATATATTTGAATTTTGGATTTTATTAAAGTAAATGAAATTATAATATAAAGTTAAATAAGATTATAATTAACCTATTAACCTATATTTATTTTAATTTATATCTATTTTTATAATAAGTTCTTATCACTTACTTGATGGTCTTAATTTAGCAAAGGAATGATTTGGTTTTTAATAAATCTGTAAAATACTCTCAATATATTTACACAATAGATCATTCAATATTGTTGGGCCTAATGGTTAAGAACATGTGTTTCCTCTTAAGAGGTCACAGGTTCAAATCCAGAGGGGGGTAGGGTATGTATACCTTTGTAGACTTTACTAGTCAAATCTCTAGGCGGGGCCACGATTCAAGTCCTCACGATCGACATGGAAAATAAAAAATACTTTTCAAACTCTTAAAATGGATAACATGTAATTAAAATTACAGATGTAGAATCTCTTATCATAATTAGTTGGATTACTTTATTTAGAACAACCCACGATTCCATCTATTTATGACAGCTGTAGAATTTATTATTATAAATGGTAGGATAAAATTGATGTAGAATAGCTTAAAAAGATCTTATCATAACTGATTGGATTAATTTATTTGGGAGAATCAACTATCCACCATTCAATCAATGTATAACAACTTTAGAAGCTCTTATCATAAGTGGTTGGATTAATTTATTTGGAAGTATCAACAATTCACAATTCATTCAACAACAATTCATTCAACAACGTTTGGATTTATTATAAGTGGTTGGATTAATTTATTTGGAAGTATCAACAATTCACAATTCATTCAACAAAGTTTGGATTTATTATAAGTGGTTGGATTAATTTATTTGGAAATATCAACAATTCACAATTCATTCAACAAAGTTTGGATTTATTATTTGTATTTTGAATCGGATACATTGTTGTTAGTTCCAGCTAGCCACCTAGACTTTATTTTAGTGGCATGCTTGTCCCAATGCCCCCTCCATCCCATGTAGCCTATCTTGTTTGGTTAGCAAGTGGGGGTTTTAGATTCCTTTCCCATCTTCGTATCAAATAAATCTCTCCATGACATTTTTATAATTAAAAATTATTTATGACATTTTTATAATTAAAAAATATTTTAATGTTGTTATATGACATTTTTATAATTAAAAATTATTTTAATACTATGTATATATTATTTCTTAATTTTGAACTTATCATTCGTATTTTGGATATATTATTATATAATTTATATTTTATTTTCATAATTATGCATTATTGTCTCTTAAAGTCATTGAAAACTTGGCATATAAAACTTCATTGTAAATCATTTTCTTGTATTGAATATTTTTCTCAATAATTTGCTTAATTTGCTTAAAAGTTTAATTAATATGTAAAATTTCTATGTCATTTAAAATTTATTTCTCAATAATTTATTACTGATTTTTTTATAATTTGCTACTCTTTTTTTTTTTAATGTTAAATGGATTTTTCTATCATTTTTATTCACTTGTGGATTCCCTTACTATTTTGTATTGAAGCTTTTCATTGGAAATATTTCTTGTTCACTTTTAAATTTTGTGATGGATGTAAAAGTTGTTTTGTGTTTTAGAAGTTGGAAAACACAATTCCTTGTTTTATGATTTTCAAATGGAATGTATAGGTATTTAATTGCTCAATTAATTAATTATGAAGCCTTTATAGATTTGAGAATTCTGTATTCTATTCAACATTGATAATGATTGCACAAACAGAGAAGAGTTTGAACTTAGAATTCATTCATTGGTTTTGGTTTTTGACATTATTGTCTTATAAAATATTTTATTATCAATTAGTTAGTTAATGCAAAATGTATTTTACTTTTTTATTTTATAAAAGTGATTTATGGATAATATTTTTAATATGATTTTGTTGTGAGTTTTTTAGTTTGAAATATGAGTCTTTTTTAAAGTTTCAAAAAATGATGTTTTTATTGTGATTTTTTTTTTTTTGTATAGGTAAATTATTTAAATAGAAATGCCTCCAAAAAAGAAGGGTCAATCAACTATGGACAAATTTTATGGATATTCTACAATATCAAAAACTCCAATGTTGAAGAAATTTCATATATACCCGATTTGAATTATGAACCTAATGAAGATATGGAGGAAGATCTTGTAGATGATTTAGAAATTCTTCACCATGACACAGAAGGACAAGAAGGTACATCTAGCAGTCCAAGGAGAAGGAAGGTCTCCTCAAAACGTGAATTTTGAGAAGAGTGGAAGATAAAACATCCTTGGGTGTATAGTATCAATGTTGAAGATGGAAAGACTCGTATGAAGTGTAGACTTTGTGAGAAATATAAGGCTCAAGGTCCATGGGGTGCTGGAAATGGATGTAATACCATTTAATATGATGCTGTGATAACTCATTCAAAATCTTCTAATCATCAAACATCGGTTCAAAAAAATTTATTTGAAACTGAAAGGTTGGCAGAGCCCATTCCACAACACATAGTGACTATAAATGAGAGAAATAAGGAAAGAGTGATAACCACCATGAAGTTAGAATATTTTATTGTACATAAGGGTATTGCAATTGATACTTATGAAGATCTATGCCATCTTCAAATGCATTTACAAACACCTAATATGTCTTCTTGAGTGGAGTATTCTTCCTACATAAATAGAGAAGTTGCCACTGAATTTATTCACTCTATATCTGATGCAGGAGCATCGCTCACTCATCAAGTGAGCCAGCACGGAGCGGAGAACAGCTGGACAATGCCATCACATATATTTTTGGAATGCTTTGGAAGTCATAGCACCGCTCTTTCATGAAACCATTCATAAATAAGCGCACTTGTATTGTATTGTAGATAGGAAGGCATTTATTAGATTTAATGCTGTTAGATAGGAAATTTATTGTAGATTTGATAGTTGTAGATTTCGAGAGGGCAACGGAATATAGGCACCCTCCTTTGTATCATTGTATTATTATCATTGAGAGCAACCAGAGCAGAGCAGAGAACTTGTGGAGAACACCCATGTACAGATTGAATTAATAGAAAAGAGTCTTTGATTCAGCCTCATGGTTTGTGTTGTTTCTCTGTGTTGATATTGTGCTCATGGATGTTTGCTTTCTGTCATGCATTTGCTTTGATATGTTGTGTATGCGGTTTCATAGTTGAATTGAAATCTGTGAGAGAAAGAGGAGAATGAGTTTCAATTGTTTCTCTGTCTGAGCCAGGAGATTCCTGCATAGAGTGCAGTTGAATTCATCCGCATAGAGTGCATTGATGGGGCTAGATAGTAGAACTCTTATTCTCATCTGCCCAGAGTTGAATTGGGTTATCAGAGCGTGCAGGAGAAGTGCAGGCTGGAATAGAAGTCTCAATAGTTAGTCTGAGGAAGTAAGGCAGGGATTACTGTTGCTTCAAGTGCACAGGATCTGAAGGACTCAACACTTTGAGAGCTGTTGGAGGTCCAACGCATGAAGCGTGTGCCAAGTCTCTGAAAGAGTCAGAGGAATCAAGCTCAGGAGGGATAGTTTCTGTTGTGAACACTGCGGGAACAGACCCAAGTGAGGTTCGAACTGAGAGAAGCTGTGGAGCATAAGAAATATCTAAGAAGGAGAATTGACGGCCAGGGTTCGTAGGTGAGGCTCACGAAATCCCGTCGATCGTTGGATTGTGGAGAAGCTGCGGGAAAGTTAACCCGTAGGCACAGGAAGGATCAAAGCCCATCGGGGTTCGACATTCGGCGTTTGACGAGGTGAGGCGCAGACTTGTTGAAATCACGAGTCGTTATTTCCCAAATTATTCGGAGCCGCTGATTTCCACAAGACAGGTGGCGCGAGATCCTGGAAGGTCGGGATTCGGTGTTCGGAAATTCTCGTTGCAAGAAATTTCAACTGATGAATTCGCGATCCCGTGATTCCCGATCGCACGAGGGAAAGAAGTGACGTGGCTGAGTGGGACCATGAGGTTCATTGGAGTACAGTTGGAGCTGTACCGGGGATCGAAGGCGAAAGGCCCCAGTCCACACATGCGTCAGAGATCGGCACATCGGGCATCGGGAATTGTCAGTTCAAGTTGTTGACATCGCGGATAGCGATTTCTCGATAGGGAAATCCCTAGCGGAGTGGAAGCGTTGACCTTTGAACATCGGGGTTCGAGGTTTCGAAGTGCATAGAAGTGTGACAGCGAGTTTCGCGAAATCGCGAAACCTGATCTCCCGAGAAGCGAAGGGGAGATCGCCGAAGGAGTGCTGTGGGTAAGGAACTTCCGACGAGGAAGTTGAAGAGCATTTGACTCTTCGGGCCTATGTGAAAGAAGGTCCTGGTGAGAGTGGGTTGCCTCTGAGGGTGACTTGCGTCAGAGTGGTATCAGAGCGGGAGAAGAGTTCTCTTTGTTCCGGTAGCAGAGAGAAGCAGATTACACCATGCCGCCTAGAAGAGAAAGGCAGTCACCTGATCGAGAAGACAGGGATGCCCGAAGGAGAGGAAGGTCAGCAGGGAACCTGAAAATAGAGCGCCAAATGAGAGATCTCCGAGCAAGGCTTGAGGAGATGGAGACAGCGTAGAGACGCGGAGTCGGCGCTGGAGAGTTCAGTGATTCCGAGGTTGAAGAGGAAGCTGGACACGATGCAGAAGAAGTCACAACAGAGGATGCCTCAACTGAACGGTTGATCAGAGCCATTGCTAGAATGAGTTCAAAGACCAAAATGGACATTCCCGTCTATGAGGGGAGTCTAGATGCAGAAGAGTTGCTGGATTGGATCCGAGCACTCGATACCTACTTCGATTACGAAGATATCGAAGAGGACAAGAAGGTAAGGCACGCTGTTACTAGGTTGAAAGGACATGCGGCCTTATGGTGGGATGAATTGCAGGCTGATAGGCACTGCAAAGGAAAACAGAAAATCAAGAGCTGGGATAGGATGATCGCTAAGATGAAAGCGAAATTCATCCCCAGAGATTATCAGATCACTCTGTTCAGGCGAATGCAGAACCTGAGACAGAAGTTGATGACGGTGAAAGAGTACACCGAGGAATTCTACAGGCTCAATATCAGAGCTGGTCATCGGGAGAGTGATGACGAAAAAGTGGAAAGATATCTGAATGGTCTGAAGTACGACATTCAGGATGAGTTAAGCATGCTGACCATCCGAACAGTTGAGGATGCGTACCAGATGGCTCTAAAAGCCGAGGAGAAGCTGAGCCGCAAACAGGGACAGCGAGGGCGAGGCAGAAGTCAGCCAAGAGGTAAGGCAGTTGCCCAAGAAAGAATACAGAAGCCCAAGGAGGAATGGTAGAAGCCTCGGGGTAAGGCTGAGAGAGGTGGAACCTCACAGAAGAGGCAGCCACAACCTGAACAGAGAAGACCACAGATTGATTAGTGAGGAGATTACGCTGATGCGAATGTTCTTCCTCGTATTAGAGGTCGAGGCAGAGGTTGAGGAGGAATCATCACATGTTTTACATGTGGAAAAGACGGACACAAAACCGTGGATTGTCCAGACAGGAAGATGGACAGAGGAGAAGCTCACATCACAGAGGCGTGATGCTGAGGATGAAGATACCGGAAGTGGGAAGTCCGGTACACAAAGTTCTCTTAACACCTGAGAAAGAGGTGGAGGATGCAGCTCAGAGAACCAGACTGTTCAGAACAACTTGCAAGACCAAGGGCTGGAAATGCAAGGTCATAGTGGACAACAGAAGCACCGATAATCTCGTTTCAACCGAGATGGTGGAAAAACTGGAGCTGGAGACGAACAATCACCCAAGTCCATACAAGGTTTCATGGCTACAGAAAGGACACCAGGTAAGTGTTACGAAACAATGCTTGGTTGAATTTAAAATGGGTGAATATAAGGATAAGATCCTGTGTGATGTCATTCCCATGGATGTTTGTCATGTATTATTGGGTAGACCATGGCAGTATGATAGAAATGTTGTTCATGATGGGAGAATGAACACATACACCTTGGAGAAGGATGGGAAAACACACACATTGCTTCCGATAAAAGATAAAGAAGCGAAGCCGGAAGTAACCAACACAATACTTCTCATGAGTGGGAAGGAGCTTATCACAGAGATGGAGAAAAATGAAGATCCACAATTCTTTGTTGTCAGGAAGCCGAGAATTGTCCTGACAAGCACAAGAGTGGACGACTTGCCAAAAGAGATTCAGGAACTGCTGGGAGAGTTCGCTGATATCATCGTGGACGAACTACCTCGTTCGTTGCCACCAATGAGGAGTATGAGTCACCATATTGACCTCATACCCGGAGAAAGTTTGCCAAATAAGGCAGCGTATAGGTTGACACCTCAGGAGAACGAGGAATTCAAAAGGCAGGTACAGGATCTGCTAGACAAAGGACTGGTCAGAGAGAGCCTAAGTCCATGTGCTATTCCGACAGTACTAAGTCCAAAGAAGGATGGAGGCTGGAGAATGTGTACAGACTCCAGGGCGATAAATAAAATCACCATCAGGTACAAATTTCCACTGCCGAGAATGGATGATCTGATGGATTGCCTGAGTATGGAAAATTATTTTTCGAAAATTGATCTCAAGAGCGGATATCACCAGATCCAGATGAGAGAGGGAGATGAATGGAAGATAGCATTCAAAACAAATGAGGGTTTGTACGAATGGCTGGTCATGCCGTTTGGTTTGACAAATGCACCGAGCACATTCATGAGGCTGATGAATGAAGTCCTGAGGGAATTCATCGGTAAGTTTGTTGTCGTATATCTNCATTTATTTGGGTTTTGTAATCTCGGCGAATGAATTGAAGATGGATCCTGAGAAGGTGGAAGTAATCAGGAATTGGCCATCGCCGAGAAATGTTTTTGAGGTGAGGAATTTCCATGGACTGGCTAGTTTCTACAAGAAATTCATTCGGAATTTTAGTGGGATTAGCGCAGCAATGATGGACACGGTGAAGAAGCGGCATAAAGTTTTTCACTAGACAGCAGAGGCTGAAAGGAGATTCAATCTGTTGAAGCGAAAGATAACAGAGCAACCAATTTTAGTGTTGCCTGATTTTCAGAAAACATTTCAGGTGAAATGTGATGCAAGTGGGTATGCTGTTGGAGGGGTCTTGAGTCAGGATGACAGACCTGTTGCATATTTCAACGAGAAATTGGATGATGCAAAGCTGAAATATTCCACATACGATAAAGAGTTTTATGCCATCATATAGGCATTAAAAAAGTGGTGGCATTACTTGATACCCAAGGAGTTCGTTTTGTATAGCGATAATCATGCATTGCAGTTTGTAAGTCAACAAGAGAAGTTGAACCAAAAGCATGCGAAATGGGTAGAGTACATGCAAAATTTCACATTTGTAATTAAACACATTTCAGGAATTGCTAACAAAGTGGCTAATGCTTTGAGCAGGAAATGTTTGCTGTTGCAGGAGTTCACAGTCAAAACTTTGGGTTTTGAGAACCTAAGGGACATGTATGATGAAGATGCAGACTTCATGGAAGCTTATGAAGCAGCCGAGAACCCAGTTCTCAGGGATCGAAGCCCGTGGATAGATTATATGATCCAGGAAGGATTGTTGTTCCGAGGCAATCAACTGTGCATTCCGAATTGCTCCATGAGGGAGAATTTGGTGAAGGAAAAACACAGTGGAGGCTTAGCAGGTCATTTTGGACATGACAAAACATTCGCCAAGCTGAGCGAATTGTATATTTGGCTGGGGATGTGAGCAGATGTAAAGAGGTTTGTTGATAGGTGCCGAATTTGTCAACATTCGAAGGGCCAAAAGCAGAATGCTGGGTTATATCAGCCATTGCCCATACCTGGAAGGCCATGGGAGGCGATCGGTATGGATTTTGTTCTGGGATTACCGAGAACGCAAAGAGGAGTTGATTCCATCTTTGTGGTGGTGGACAGGTTTTCGAAGATGGCACATTTTATTCCGTTTCATAAGACCAGCGATGCGACCCATATCGCAAACTTGTTTTTCAAAGAAGTTGTTAGACTGCATGGATTGCCGAGAAGCATAGTCTCGAATAGGGATACCAAATTCATAGGTCATTTTTGGAGGATGCTATGGAAGAAGCTGGGAACTAATTTGGCTTTTAGTTCAGCCTACCATCCACAGAAAGATGGGCAGACCTAGGTGGTCAATAGAAGCTTGGGGGATTTATTGAGAAGCTTGGTGACGGAGCACCACAACAGTTGGGATCAGATATTGCCACAGGCAGAATTTGCTTACAATGACTCTGTGAACAGGAGTACAGGAAAGAGCCCGTTCCAGGTTTTGTATGGAACACAACCGAGGATAGTTTCTGAGCTCAGGGAGTCAGGACATGCTGAAACTAGCAGTGCGAGTGCTGAAGAATTTGCTGAGGCGATGCAGGAACTTCACACGAAGGTGAAGCAGCGACTGCAGAAATCAAATCAAGAGTATAAGCGCAGAGCCGATCAGCGGAAAAGACAACTTCAATTCGAAGTTGGGGACATGGTTCTGGCGCACTTGAGAAAGGAAAGGTTCCCAAGGGGAACATATAACAAGCTCAAGATGAAGAAGATTGGGCCATGCAAAGTCCTGAAGAAATTCGGGGAGAATGCATATGAAATTGAGTTGCCAGATGGCATCGGGATATCTTCGATTTTTAATGTTTTGGATTTATACCCATACAGGGTTGGAGAAGCAGAAGCTGGAACTGAGGAACCAGTGGTCCAGTGGCAGAAACAATTGCCAGTTGCACAGAAGCCTCAGATGGAGTGCATACTGGATAAGCGAGTGGGAAAGAAGACCGGGAGGAAGCAGTATTTTGACTACCTGGTGAAATGGAAGAATCACCCAGTAGAGGATGCTAGTTGGGAAACAGAGGAAGTTATACAGAAGCATGGGCAGACTGTGCAGGAGCTCATGGATAGGATCCCATGAAATCTTTCGAGCTAAGGAGTATGATGCAGGAGCATCGCTCACTCATCAAGCGAGCCAGCACGGAGTGGAGAACAGCTGGACAGTGCCAACACATATATTTTTGGAATGCTTTGGAAGTCGTAGCGTCGCTCTTTCATGAAACCATTCATAAAGAAGCGCACTTGTATTGTATTGTAGATAGGAAGGCATTTATTAGATTTAATGCTGTTAGATAGGAAATTTATTGTAGATTTGATAGTTGTAGATTTCGAGAGGGCAACGAAATATAGGCACCCTCCTTTGTATCATTGTATTATTATCATTGAGAGCAAGCAGAGCAGAGCAGAGAACTTGTGGAGAACACCCATGTATAGATTGAATTAATATAAAAGAGTCTTTGATTCAGCCTCATGGTTTGTGTTGTTTCTCTGTGTTGATATTATGCTCATGGATGTTTTCTTTCTGTCATGCATTTGCTTTGATATGTTGTGTATGCAGTTTCATAGTTGATTTGAAATCTGTGAGAGAAAGAGGAGAATGAGTTTCAATTGTTTCTCTGTCTGAGCCAGGAGATTCCTGCATAGAGTGCAGTTGAATTCATCCGCATAGAGTGCGTTGATGAGGCTAGATAGTAGAACTCTTATTCTCATCTGCCCAGAGTTGAATTGGGTTACCAGAGCGTGCAGGAGAAGTGCAGGCTGGAATAGAAGTCTCAGTAGTTAGTCTGAGGAAGTAAGGCAGGGATTACTGTTGCTTCAAGTGCACAGGATCTGAAGGACTCAACAATTTGAGAGCTGCTGTAGGTCCAACGCATGAAGCATGTGCCAAGTCTCTGAAAGAGTCAGAGGAATCAAGCTCAGGAGGGATAGTTTCTGTTGTGAACACTGCGGGAACAGACCCAGGTGAGGTTCGAACTGAGAGAAGCTGTGGAGCATAAGAAATATCTAAGAAGGAGAATTGAGGGCCAGGGTTCGTAGGTGAGGCTCACGAAATCTCGTCGATCGTTGGATTGTGGAGAAGCTGCGGGAAAGTTAACCCGTAGGCGCAGGAAGGATCAAAGCCCATCGGGGTTCGGCATTTGGCGCTTGACGAGGTGAGGCGCAGACTCGTTGAAATCATCACTCGCGATTTTCTGAATTATTCGGAGCCGCTGATTTCCACAAGACAGGTGGCGCGAGATCCCGGAAGGTCGGGATTCAGTGTTCGAAAATTCTCGTTGCAAGAAATTTCAACTGATGAACTCGCGATCCCACGATTCCCGATCGCACGAAGGAAAGAAGTGACGTGGCTGAGTGGGACCACGAGGTTCAGTGGAGTACAGTTGGAGCTGTACCGGGGATCGAAGGCGGAAGGCCCCAGTGCACACGTGTGTCGGAGATCGGCACATCGGGCATCGGGAATTGTCAGTTCAAGTTGTTGACATCGCGGATAGCGATTTCCTGATAGGGAAATCCCCAGCGGAAGTGGAAGCATTGACCTTTGACCATCGGGGTTCGAGGTTTCAAATTGCATAGAAGTGTGACAGCGAGTTTCGCGAAATCACGAAACCTGATCTCCCGAGAAGCGAAGGGGAGATCGCCGAAGGAGTGCTGTGGGTAAGGAACTTTCGACGAGGAAGTTGAAGAGCATTTGACTCTTCGGGCCTGTGTGAAAGAAGGTCCTGGTGAGAGCGGGTTGCCTCTGAGGGTGACTTGCGTCAATATCAGATTACCTTGAAGAGGTACAAGTTAGAAAGATGTTAGAAAGTCCATTTTTCTCTATAATGTTAGATGAAAGTATAGACAATGGTTTGGAACAACACCTTGTCGTGTATTCTACATATCTAGACTTAAAAGGTTTGGGCCCTCCATTCTCACAATTTATGAAAATGATTAGTGTTCCCGATGGAAAAGGAAAGACTATATATGATATCGTCATTAATCTAAAGGAAACAAAACAATTGAAAAATGAGAAGTTCATAGCAGTTTCCACTGATGGTGCTTCATCTATGATTGGATGTGAAAATGGATTTGTCACATTTCTAAAGAATGATCTACCAAATCTTATTGGTACTCATTGTATTGCACACCATGAAGCATTTGCAGCGTCGGATGCTTCAAAGAAGATACCTGAATTTTTGAATGTTGAGAAAATAACAAATAAAATATACTCATGGGTTGGAAATTCGACAAAGAGAAATAATGAACTCATTGCTTTACTAGAGATAATGGAATTAGAATCCTTGCAAGTTCTTCAAATCCACGGGATTAGATGGCTATCCAGGGGTCAAGTGGTTGAAAGACTTGTTACATTGATGCCTGCTATTTTGAGCTTGTGGAAGAAAGAAAGAAAGAATTCATGGTATCATAAGACAATGATTTTTTTAGTTCAATTTTGTTTGAATATGTTGGCTGATGTTTTGATGGAGTTGAATAATTTAAACAAAAAAATCCAACAAGATAATGTGGATGTCATGTCTCTTGGAATAGCTATTGACCATACATTAAATACTCTTAAAAGATGTTTTTGTAGACTAGATTCTTTTGCAGAAGGTGCAGTACATCTTACTAAATTCTTGAAAGACTCTAAAGACGGTTTCATTGAAAGTGTTGACAAAGAAGGGACTATCCATAAACATGATTTGTTGTAAATTCCAATCCATGATGATCAAATGACACAACCAATGGAAACTTGCATTGATGGCTCCCTCGAGAGTTGTATACAACTTACAAGAAATTATGTCCAAGCATTGGTTGAGAGCTTCAATTCAAGATTTCCAGATCTTCATCTCTTTAATGCAACAAGGTTGTTTAGTCTTTGCCATTATCCATCAGATCTTTATGTGAGAGAAAATAATGCAAATAATTGGCTTGAAAGACTTTTTTCCCATTTGCAACATAAAACATATATTGAAGGTGAAAATATGCCATGTTTTGATATTACAGCTTGTAAAAGAGAGCTATATGAATTCATTGATGTGGTTCATTTAAATGGAGAAATATTCTCGATGAAAGATGCATGGAAAGTATTTTCTCAAACAAAAGATTGACATTCTAGGTATCCAAATATGTTAAAATTATGGCAAGCTATACTTTTCATACCAACAAGCATCGTTGCATGTGAAAGAGGATTTTCCAAACAAAATATGATCAAAGATATAAGGAGAACAAGACTCTCAATTAACACACTTGATGCATTAATGCGTATATCATTAATAGGTCCTCACATTTTAGAGATGGAGTGGCAACGCGTTTATGAGATTTGACAAAATGCAAAAGAAAGAAGACTTTTTGACATGTGAGAATTATCAAATTATATGTTTTTTCTACTTTGTATAAAATTTATAAATACATGCAATTTTTTTTGTGCTTTATTATTTCAATTTCAACTATGTTTATGTTCTAATGTTCTTTGTGTATTGTTGGAATGTGGAATACAGGTATTATTAATTACATGGATGGTAAAGGATTTACACGTGTGTTGTTTCTACAAGTTCATAGCATCTCTGCTATGATTTTAGGTTCTTATTTCAAACTCTGTGTTCTTGACATATCTAACTACATTTTTCTCCTGAGATATTGACATATTATTGCAAGTTCATGGCATTTCTGTTGTAATTTTGAGTACATTTTTCAAATTCTGAAAACTTTTGGTTAAATTTTGAGGCTTACTTTATTAGAACCTACTGTTGGTGAAATATAATGAAATACTATTGGTGAAATATCGTTAAATACTTTTGTGTACAAATCAGGCCAATGATTTTTTCTAAGAGTTCTCTCTCATTGTTGGCTTTTTAAAGTGTTTACAATAAGTTTAAATGATGCAATTATAACTCAATACCCTTGTTCTTTTTTGTCACTGTTAAATTTCCTAAAACATGCCTGTAACAATTATGTTGAGTTGATGTTTATTTTCAGACCTGTAACAATTATGCTGAGTTGATGTTTACCAAAACCATGTCTTTGTTTATGTTTGCATGCATGATCTAATTGATTTACTTCTATTTTGGGATTCTAGTTTTCTTTAAGTTATAAATGTTATCCTAATAATGAGCACATATGGGATGTATAGAACTTGTAAATATGGACATGTATGTGTATGAGAATTGTATTTACCGCTTGGCGTGGAAAAAAAAATCCTTAATGTTAGTAATCAAAATTTTAGATTACATGAGAATTAAACTTAGACTCTAAAATAATGTGAGAACATAGCGTGTATTTGAACTATTATTTTATTATAAAGTCTTATTACTCTCATAGAATGAGAGTTGTTAAAGATAAACTCAACACGGTACAAACTATTACTTTATTAGAAATTATTATTATGAGAGTTGTGAAGAGAAACTCAACATGGTGAGCAATAGATATTGTGTTATGATTAGCATGGAGTTTACTTTGTGACCCTTTAGGTAATCATTCTTACTCAATAAATATGTCTCCTCTAAGTGCTTTAATTGTTATAATTTGTTTTTTCTTTGAATTTCTAAAAACTAGCTAAATGTGGGGTTGAAAGTGCCATTTCATAGTCATTATAAGTTTCCAATTGAATTTTCATTTTACTTAGTGAATGAATTGAAGTGAACATTTTAGTTATTTTGTTTGGTTTTCATAATCTGATTCAAATAAAGCCACTTAGAATTAAATGTGTGATTTTGTATTGTCACGATACTTGTATTTTTTTAATCATTTCTTTGTGATACTGTTTTCTTATCTCATTTTTTCTTTGTATATCTATTCAAAGTCTCAAAACATGGAAGATAGAGAATTAATGAAGTATTAATAATCTAATGAGAAATGGAATAAGTACATGCCAAATTGATCTAGAGCCTATCACCTCCAAAGATGAGTATCAACTTTAAGTTAAGCACACCCACACCATTTAATTATGTTAAATTGAAGGTTAAAATTTTTAATATAACTTCAATTATTAAAGTTTTATTTTTTAATGAAAACTTCATTATTAAAGGGTTAATATCTTCTAAAAACTTCATTGTTGAAGGGAACAAATTTAGACATGACGTTCTTTAACGGGAAATAGAAATCCCTAAAACGTAAAAAAAAAATCGCTTAACTGGTAAAGAGGAATTCAAATTCCAACCCTGTCCCCCACTGCTCCATGGATACCGCAAACCATTTGAGAAAATGATGTTGCTCCCAAAATGTTTCAACACCTTTCTTATGCCCTGTGTGCAAACAAATTACATTAATTCGTTGGTCTAGAACTTACACGGCCGCCATATTGAGTTGTCACCCAATAGTGCCTGGGAAGCACTCGATATTTCCTCTTGCATTTTTTGGCATAAGACTTTATATCAAATAAGTTTAGGGGAAACATTGTTTTATTTGGGTTTTGGCCAATTAGAAACACCATTTCAGTGCACGTCTGCAAAACAAACGGACTATTTCCTCCCGCTCAGAGCACACCAGTTTGTATTAAATTTATTAATCATGCAAACCAAAATTACCGATTTCAGATTTGCAATCAAACCTGCCATCCCCATAGTTTTAAAGCAAGTTGAAATGGCAGGCAGGAACGTGCTCCGATGAAGAAATTTGTTCCGGCCAACACCCGACTCAGAACGGTGGTACCTTCCGCGACGCTCTCAATGACGTGGCACATCTACACTAAGTTAAGAGGACGTTAAAATTTTGTATGCTCATTTTTAATAAAACTACATTTTCTACCATTGAAAACTTAGCAAAAAATTTAAAGTAATTGTAAAATTATATTTTCTGAGAAGCATATACACAGTAATTGTAAAATTATATTTTCTGATAAAGCATATACACAGTACAACACAGTTCAAATTGATGTATGTAATTACTAGATTAGTATGTAATACTAATAAACGAAATGGAGATTAAAATAAGTAGATAAATAAAATTTAAATAAATAAATTCTATAAATATAAATTCATTTTAATTTCAAATGTGAAATATATCTCTATAATATTTAATATATGTAATATAATACTAATAAATAAAATTGAGAAAATAATTTTTTTTTTATAAACATAAATGTTAATCTCAAATAATTGGTCTATGCTAGTCCTAAAACTATTCACTACTTATGGATTTGACCAAAGTATAGTCGTGCATTACTACATCGGCATATACAAGAGGCAGCACATCGTGCAAGGGCGTTACGTCAGTTAGATTGCTGAGAAGTAGGACATAAAAGAACAAGTTGATCATTATGGAGAAGACGAAACTAATTTCTTCAATTCCTCTTTTCTAAATTTTGTTTCCTCTCAGGATTTAGTGTACCTGCAAGTATGAAATAACTTGGATAAATTTTGGAGGCCTCCGGGCTGAGAAGCAAGTGTGTCCATTTCGCTCCACGAATTTTTTATTGTAGTATAACAGGTCTCGCTCGCATCCTGTACTTATTAAACACATAAATATAGTTATAGGGTCTCACATATTTAATGATTTAGGATACAATAACGTTGAATGAAGGAAACTTACTCTGAAATTCTTTGTGACAACCGCGAAAAATCCATAATAAGGAGTGAGGTTGTGGAACAGGAGAATTGGGGCTGAATATGTCAGTGCGCCTATTGCAATGTGTGGGTACTTCATGTATAAAACGAAGGTCAATCGGGGTTTAGGATTTCAGGGTTTATGAACATCCGATGCACAAACAAAACGAAATAAGAAATGCCGAATTGCGAAATGTGAATATGCGTTGGGCCCACAATTTCACGGTTCGGGGTTTTCTAACACCCGATGAAAAAACAAAATACATCCAGAATTTCTGAATCGCGAAATCGCAATAAGGCTATGGGACCTTTCGGGTTTCGACGTTTGGGAATGCTCGATACATAAACAACACACAATGACAATCGTCGAATCACGAAATCCAATCAAGCTGTGGGGCCCAGGCAATATTGTTTCGGGGTTTGGAAGGGAACGACTCAATTGCACAAGCCTGTAGATATTCCAAAAGAAGAAAAAAATATTTTTGAACAAAGTTTACTAACTCAAAATTAAATGCAGAGAGAATAACTGCGAATACACCGTAACAGCTTCAATTCAAA
>JASDQU010014894.1:48144-61863 GCA_032191745.1 Picea mariana
GGACTCTTCGGGTTTCGACGTTTGGGAATGCTCGATACATAAACAACACACAATGACAATCGTCGAATCACGAAATCCGATCAAGCTGTGGGGCCCAGGCAATATTGTTTCGGGGTTTGGAAGGGAACGACTCAATTGCACAAGCCTGTAGATATTCCAAAAGAAGAAAAAAATAATTTTGAACAAAGTTTACTAACTCAAAATTAAATGCAGAGAGAATAACTGCAAATACACCATAACAGCTTCAATTCAAAAATGTCTTCAAGATCATATCAATTACAATTCGTTTCTGGTACTTATACAGAATCATAAATTCAAAAATTGCCCCTCTGATCTTCTAAAAGACTTAATCAATGGTGGTGATGGTGTCTTATGGCCTGCAAAGGTTAAGGTGGCCACCGTTTAAGTTATGTAAAACAAAATTATAATCGATGGCTTAATCCTCGAGTCTTGAAGGGTCAAGATGGCCACCGATTCACCATTTGCAAAGAGGTGGTGAAATGATTACTTCCTAACATACTCCCTCTTAATCATTTCAGAACAAAAACAAACTAAAACTATGAAAAAACAAAATTGTTGTAAACAATGCATTACAGCGTGCAGTCCCCAATGTTTTTTCTATGAATTTTAAACAGTTCATTTCCCAAAGGCTTCATAAATATGTTTGCAAATTGTTCTTCAGATCTGTAGAACTGAACAAAAATCTCCTTATCAGTTACCAGCTCTCGAATGAAATGATATATTGTATCAATGTGCTTACTTTGTTTGTGAAAAATGTGATTCCTTGACAATGCAATGGCAGACTTATTGTCACAAACAATCTGGGTTGCATCATTCTGGTTATGCAACAATTCATTCAAGACCCTTCTCATCCATACAGCTTGACATGTAGCTGCAACTATTGCAACATACTCTGCCTCAATGGAAGATAGAGTCACAATGGGCTGTTTCTTTGATGCCCATGCCACTGCTCCAGATCCAAGACTAAAAATATACCCAGATGTGCTTTTCCTGTCATCAATGGAACCTGCAAAATCACTATCGTATATCCGATCAACTCAAAGTTTAAGCTTGATGTGTATCGGATACCAAAATTAGTTGTTCCAACAACATATCTCAAGATCCTCTTTCCTACTTGCCAATGAGTACTCTTCGGAGTCTCCATGAATCTGGAAATCAACCTCACAGTAAACATAACGTCAGGTCTGGTTGTTGTTAAGTACATAAGGCTTCCAACCAGCCTCTTATACAGGGTTGGATCAACATATAATCCTTCATCATACTTGCTCAGTTTAATACCAATTTCCATTGGTGTTGCAGCTGGCTTGCAATTCAACATTCTAAACCTTTTCAGCACTTCATTTGCATAGTTAGTTTGAAAAATGAAAATTCCATCATCAGATTGATCCACTTCAATTCCAAGAAAAAATTTCATCAAACCTAAATCAGTCATCTCAAACTCTGTTTTCATGGCATTTTTAAAATCATCTACAGATAAATCTCCAATAAAAATCAGGTCATCAACATAAAAACATACAATCAAAATTTTACTTTTTTGGTCTACCTTTGTATACAGATTTGGTTCACTTGGACTTCTGCTGAATCCAACACTGATTAGGTATTCATCAATCCTGCTATACCAAACTTTGGATGCCTGCTTCAATCCATATAAAGCTTTCCTTAACTTGTAAACCTTATCTCTGTGTTTATCAATCTCATAACCCAGAGGTTTTCTTACATAAACTTCTTCTTCCAAATATCCATTTAAAAATGTAAACTTGACGTCCATCTGATGCATGAGCCATCTATTCTGAGCTACAATAGCTAAGACCATCCTTACTATGTCAATCCTTTCTATAGGAGCAAATGTTTCATTGTAATCAATACTAGGTTGCTGACTAAACCCTTGAGCTACAAGTCTTGCCTTGTACTTTTCAACTTCACCATATGCATTCAACTTAGTCTTATAAACCCATTTAACACCAATACTTTTCTTGCCTTCAGATAAATTGACAAGATCCCAAGTGTTATTCCTTTCAATGGAATCAATCTCCTCCTCCATTGCTTTTATCCAGACATCCTCTTTAGCAGCTTCATCATAACTTACATGATCATAAGCTATAAATGAAAAATTTGAAATCTGATCTACCTCTTCATTCTGATCATATAATTCTCTTAAACTTCTAGTTTTCTGTCCTTTAAATTTGTTTTTCAATGAAGCTAAAGTAGAATCTGATTCACTGCTTACCTATGAATCTGTTTGATGTCCACCATGTCCAGATGGCTCACCACGCTCATGAGTTCTTGGCGTTCTAAATTGAGATGGGCTGAAATCTAGTGCTTTCCTTGTTGGACTTCTTGCTGTAGGTGTATGTACATGTGGAATCATCTGTTCATCTCCTTCAGCCTACTCAGCTCCATCGTCATCTTCACAGGGTAACACAACTCCGTCTGAAATTGATTTGTCAATACTTCCATCCCAGGCTTCATCTTCTTTAAATTGAACATCTCTACTGATTACATATTTCTGGGTGATGGGATTGTGGAGTTTATATTCCCTAGACTCTTCAATGTATCCAACAAAGATACATCTCTCGCTTCTATCATCCAACTTCCTCCTCATTTCTGCAGGTACATGGGCAAATGCAACACATCCAAAAATTCTGAAATGAGAAACATTACAAGGCTTACCATCCCAGGCTTCCTGAGGTACACGATCCCTCATGGTCTTGGTTGGACTTCTATTCAAGATAAAAATAGAGAAAAGAACCACATCTCCCCAATATTCATTTGAAATATACTTCTCTTTCAACATGCTTCGAGCCGTATCCATGATGGTCTGATTCTTCCTTTCAGCCACTCCATTCTGCTGTGGATTATATCGAGCAGTAAACTGCCTTTTAATTCCATAAAAATCACAAAATTCAATGAATTCATTCAATTTATACTCACCTTCTCTATCAGATCTGAGGATCTTAATGGTTCGACCACTCTTATTCTCAACCATAGACTTAAACCTCTTAAAAACTTCAAAGGCTTCATATTTCCGTTTCAACAAATACAACCAAGTCTTCCTACTGAAATCATCAATGAAAGTCATGAAATAAACACAACCATTCAAAGAAGTGTTTGCATAGGTCCACATAAATCTGTGTGGACAATTTCCAAAGGAGCTTTTTCTCTATAGGAAACACCTGAAACAAATTTCGCTTTGTGATGTTTTCCAAGTATGCAGTTCTCACAAGAGCTTATAGGTTGTTGAATACAAGGTAACCCCTTTANTTTTTCAATGAAGCTAAAGTAGAATCTGATTCACTGCTTACCTATGAATCTATTTGATGTCCACCATGTCCAGATGGCTCACCACGCTCATGAGTTCTTGGCGTTCTAAATTGAGATGGGCTGAAATCTGGTGCTTTCCTTGTTGGACTTCTTGCTGCAGGTGTATGTACATGTGGAATCATCTGTCCATCTCCTTCAGCCTACTCAGCTCCATCGTCATCTTCACGGGGTAACACAACTCCGTCTGAAATTGATTTGTCAATACTTCCATCCTAGGCTTCATCTTCTTTAAATTGAACATCTCTACTGATTACATATTTCTGGGTGATGGGATTGTGGAGTTTATATTCCCTAGACTCTTCATTGTATCCAACAAAGATACATCTCTCGCTTCTGTCATCCAACTTCCTCCTCATTTCTGTAGGTACATGGGCAAATGCAACACATCCAAAAATTCTGAAATGAGAAACATTACAAGGCTTACCATCCCAGGCTTCCTGAGGTACACGATCCCTCATGGTCTTGGTTGGACTTCTATTCAAGATAAAAATAGAGAAAAGAACCGCATCTCCCCAATATTCATTTGAAAGATACTTCTCTTTCAACATGCTTCGAGCCATATCCATGATGGTCTGATTCTTCCTTTCAGCCACTCCATTCTGCTGTGGAGTATATCGAGTAGTAAACTGCCTTTTAATTCCATGAAAATCACAAAATTCAATGAATTCATTCAATTTATACTCACCTCCTCTATCAGATCTGAGGATCTTAATGGTTCGACCACTCTTATTCTCAACCATAGACTTAAACCTCTTAAGAACTTCAAAGGCTTCATATTTCCGTTTCAACAAATACAACCAAGTCTTCCTACTGAAATCATCAATGAAAGTCATGAAATAAACACAACCATTCAAAGAAGTGTTTGCATAGGTCCACATAAATCTATGTGGACAATTTCCAAAGGAGCTTTTGCTCTATAGGAAACACCTGAAACAAATTTCGCTTTGTGATGTTTTCCAAGTATGCAGTTCTCACAAGAGCTTATAGGTTGTTGAATACAAGGTAACCCCTTTACCATCTATTTCTTCTGTAACAGATCTAAGCCACCAAAATGTAAATGACCATATCTCAAATGCCATAATCAAGATTCATCTAGACTTCCAGCTTTATAAGCATTCAAAGAACCACTCAAATTATTTTTCATAACAAGTGGAAACATTCTATTCTTGGTCATCTCTACTTTTGCAATCAATTGTTTGCTGTGTAATTTATCATAGATTGTACATACCTTGTTCTTGAAGAAAACTCTGTACTTTTTCTCCAACAATTGTCCAACACTGATAAGATTGCATTTTAAACCAGGCACAAAATAAACATTATCAATATCTCTTCTTTGATTATTCTTAGTGTAGACTGGAACTACACCTTTACCATTAACTGTAACCTTACATTCATTTCCCAATTTGACTTCATACTGAATACTAGTATAAATGGAAGAAAATAAGGCTTTATTACCAGTCATGTGGTTACTGCAACCACTATCCAAAAACCAAATATCATTTGCACATTCCTGAGTGACGTTACAGGTCAAAAACACATGATTTTGATGATCCTCAGACTCATTTGTGATATGTGCAGAGTGCTTTCTAGCATCTGCCTGTTACTTCCAACATTTGTTAGCAAAATGCCCAAACTTCTTACAATAATAACATTGCACTTTAGTTTGATCATACCTCTGATTTTCTTGCTGCCAGGGTTTGCTGCTACTCCCTCTTAAATTAGGAGGATTCTGTTGGGGCTTCTGCTCAGACTCTGATTCAGCTCTGTTGTCCCTTGGGCCAGAAAATCGACCTCCTCTTCCATGAGTATGAAACCTTCCTCTGCTTCTGCCTCTGGTAACAGGCAGTTGGGATTTGAAAGCATGCTTCAATGATCCTTCTACATATCTAGATATCCTAGATTCATGAGCAACAAGAGAACCAATTAACTCATCAATTTGCATTAAACTTAAATTTTTAAATTCCTCTATGGGAACAACAACATGTTCAAACTTCTTAGGCAAACTTCTCAACACTTTCTCTATAACTCTTTTATTCTCAATATCATATCCATACTGACTGAGCTGGTTCACAACACTCATTACTTGAGTCATGAAGGTATCAACACTTTCATTATCCTTCATCTTTAGATTTTCGAAGTCCCTTCTCAAGTTCTGCAACTTCACTGTCTTCAACTTGGACACCCCTTGATAACATGTTTCAAGAATGTCCCAAGCCATCTTCGAAGATGTAGCATTAGCAATCTTTGTAAAAATAGATTCATTTAATCCTTGCTGGATTAATCCAAGAGTTTTATTATCCTTCTTCCTGTTTTCCTTCAGTAAAACACGATCAACATTAGACAAAGCCAATTCTGCTGCAACATCMGCTRGCTCGGGATAGCCATCAATAACATAATTCCACAAATCCTGAGAACRCARAATCATCCTCATCCGAATGTACCRGGAATCATATGACTTCTCGCTCARAATAAGAACCTGAATCTGAGAAGAACTACTACCAGACRCAACCATTTATAAAAATTGACAGAAATTAAATAAACCTTCACGCAGAAAAATAGGAAAGTGAAATTGGGCACCAACAGGAATTGTCTGCACTAAAATGAGCAACTGACATGATTCTCTACATGATAGACTGGCAACTCTGATACCAAATGTGAAAAACGGAGGTCAATCAGGGTTCGGGATTTTGGGGTTTACGAACACTTGACGCACAAACAAAACGAAATAAGAAATTCCGAATTGCGAAATGTGAATATATTTTGGGCCCATAATTTCGGGGTTCGAGGTTTGCTAACACCTGATGCAAAAACAAAATACACCCAGAATTGTTGAATCGCGAAATCGTGATAAGGCTGTGGAACCCTTCGGGTTTCAGCGTTAACAACACACAACRGAAATCGCCGAATCACGAAATCCGATCAAGCTGTGGGGCCTAGTCAATATTGTTTYGAGGTTTGGAAGGGAACGAYTCAATTGCACAAGCCTGTAGATATTCCGAAAGAAGAAAAAAAATAATTCTAAACAGAGTTTACTAACTCAAAATTAAACGCAGAGAGAATAACTGTGAATACACTGTAACAACTGCAATTCAAAAATGTCTTCAAGATCATATCAATTACAATTCGTTTCTGGTACTTATACAAATCATAAATTCAAAAATTGCCCCTTTGATCTTTTAAAAGACTTAATCAATGGCGGTGATGGTATCTTGTGGCCTGCAAAAATTAAAGCGACCACCGTTTAAGTTATGTAAAACAAAATTGTAATCGGTGATTTAATCCTCGAATCTTGAAGGGTCAAGACGACCACCAATTCACCATTTGCAAAGAGGCGGTGAAATGATCAATTACAATTCGTTTCTGGTACTTATACAAATCATAAATTCAAAAATTGCCCCTTTGATCTTTTAAAAGACTTAATCAATGGCGATGATGGTATCTTGTGGCTTGCAAAAATTAAAGCGACCACCGTTTAAGTTATGTAAAACAAAATTGTAATCGATGATTTAATCCTCGAATCTTGAAGGGTCAAGACGACCACCAATTCACCATTTGCAAAGAGGCGGTGAAATGATTACTTCGTAACGCTTCAAACGAAGCCATGCAGCTAACACTGCAATCACACGGTCTTGTATCTAAAATAGCAATAAACAACTGAACTAATAATCGAATGGAGCTTGATTTAGGCTTCTCTTCATGAATTGAAATTATTTACTTCATGCATATGATCCATCGAACACGATCACTGGGCTATTTTCCACCGACAAATTCTTCTTAAAATCTGTAATCACAGTCGCGTAATCAGCCAATGCTTGCGCGGAAGTGAGATAGCCAGATCTTGCATCGTTTGCAGGGTAGGAAGGGTCAAGTACTAAATCCGGCAGCGACATCCCATAATATCGATGCTAAATAAAAATATAAACAAAACAATAATAAAATCGGCGGAGCCTGAAAATTTCGCATGATATTTTCCCTATCTCTATAGGGAAATAATAAAAAAATATTTAATTAAACAGTGATGTCAGCATGTATTTGAAAAGACTTCGGCTGTATCATGCAATAATGGCTATCTTTGTTTCATGAAAATTTCGAATTATTATTTTATTTATTGTCAGAAGGATGTTGGCCGAGAGTATATATTTTGTTATGTAATTGCAATATTTTCCAATAAATTTATCATGCAGAGGATATATATAATTCATTTGATAGTGAAGCATAAAACAAAAGAGTATTGTCAAGTTGTAAGTTGTAGCATGAATGTTACGTTAACATTATAATATGTGTAGTATCTATACTATTATGTTGATATTATAATATTTGTTAATATAAACAATATTTATCTATATTTAATTTATTATTCATACTATTTAATTTTTTAAATTTATTTTGTTGATATTATAATATTTGTTAATATAAACCATATTTATCTATATTAAATATATTATTTAATTTTTTAAATTTATTTTGTTGATATTATAATATTTGTTAATATAAACCATATTTATATATATCAGATTTATTATTTATATTATTTAAATATGTAATTTAAAATTTATTTTTACTATATTTTTCAAAAGTCTTAATAACAATTCTCTAAATATTTATTATAATATGTTAAATATTTATACTACTATTATGTTGATATTATAATAATCCCTAATATAAACAATATTTATCTATATTTAATTTATTAATCATACTATAAAAACTATTTAATTTAATAAAAATTTATTTATTTTTTATATATTTTTCAAAACTTTTAATAACACTTTGACTTGTATAAATATTTTATTAATTAAAAATATTTTATTTTTAGTTTTTTTTGTTTGGAATGTAGTTCTAAGAGAAAACCTTAGGCATTTTCTTTCTCTTTTTTAAGAATGGTACGAGGGAATTTATATATTGAGTGTGGTTCACCTTGTCAATTAGCTAGGGCATTTATTCATAGGGTTCAATGATTCTTATAAATTTGATTATTATTTATTTATTTATAAATATATTTGATATTCTTTTGTGTGTGTCTTTTAAATTTATAAATATGGTTATTAGGTGGATGGTTTGTAATTATAATCATTTTATTAATATAAATAATTAATTTATTTGATAGATAAGTTTTTCTCAATTATAATAGTTCTTTCACTATGTGTTATTTTTATTATTTTCATTACTTTAGATTTTATTTGTGTTGTTTTTATTTATTTATTTATGTCACAATAAGTGGTTTTACTTTGGATGCACAACCACCACATTCTTTCTTTTTGAATAAGTACTTAAACATCATGGACCTCCTTGATTGTATTAACATCTACAATTTGACAACATATTTAAGATTTTGGGTCACTTAAGTGATTTAAGTGAACTCAACGAACGATTAAGTCATAACCATTTATCTCATGAGGGAAATATCTAATCTTGACCGTCTATCTCATTGGAAGACCAAGGGTTAGGGAAGTTACTCATTAATGAGTAATAAAATGAGGACTAGAGGAGAGGTGGGGCTCACACTTCAAGGAGAGCTCTCATGAGGGAAATATCTAATCTTGACCGTCTATCTCATTGGAAGACCAAGGGTTAGGGAATTTACTCATTAATGAGTAATAAAATGAGCACTAGAGGAGAGGTGGGGCTCACACTTCAAGGAGAGATTGAGGGAGACAAAGAGGCATGAATTCCAAGAGTTTCCAAGAAACAGAGCTTTGAGCTGAAAGAGAAAGGATAAGGACAACAAGAGAAGGGGCACATTTTCCAAGAGGGAGAGAGAGAACGCATACCAAGACTGGTACAACATTAAATGTTGGTCCATACAATTGAGAAAGGGGTCGTACAGTTGAGAAAGGGGCCGTACAATACATATTTGAAGAGGGCCATATAACTGTGTATGCACATAAATCGAGGTTATTGATGGTACAAATTTCTAGGTGCGGTGTTTGATGAGTTTTGGTCTATATAGTCCATACAAAAGAGTGTTTTTATTATGCAAAAATACAAAGGATTTTCTGCTTCCTGTAAAGACCATATCGTACAGGTCATACTATTGAATATTGACACAATTTTTGAGGTAGATTTATGTTGTTGATTTTGTGAGTTTTTGGCATATAAATAAATAAGTTTGTGGGAACAATTTGTAAGTTCAACACTGTGCAATTAATGTTGTAGCAGAGTGTTGTTGCAATCTATGAACATTTCTCCATGAGCTTAATAAAGAATACTCCCTGGGACTGGTTTTCCCCTTATGGGTTTTTCCAGAGGCTTTATCTAAATTTTCTGTGTCAAATATGGTGAATGTGTTTGTTGTTCATTTATATTTCTACTGCTGTATTTTCCATCTCTTAGTCATTTTTTTTTTCTGCTCATAAAGTACAATAATTTACCGAAGTATTTATTGGAGGTTGAAATCTGTGTGTTGGATAAGTGTTTTTTTGAGACATTTGTACAACAACAACAATATATTTCAATTAATAATCCAAAATAAATATCATTACAATCATAGGCTAGAAGTCCTTGTGTCTAACTACAAATTTTTACAACAAAATAACCTAGGAAATTGCCCAATATCAACAACATTTCATAATCAAAATCAAATGTAGGTATTCAACTATGATATTAACTTTTTCATGGGAATGTTTATCTCAAATATGGGAGATACTTTAATGAGCCACCAGTGCTCCCCATGCTATTTATTTATCAAAGATATCTACCTAAAACTCTAATCTATTCCTTGAGCCTTCCCATGCTATTGAGCTATCAAAGTTCTCAACCTAAAACTATGAGCTCTCCCTTAATCCTTTCCATGTTGTCAACTGTTGAGCTACTTGAAGCTCCCACTATTGAGATAATCCAAACTACCCTCAAATGAACTAAAACGGTCCACTTATAGGCTTTGTTCCTCTTGTATTTCACTTCTCATAGTTGACCATGCCAACTAGATCCACAACATCACTATTGATCTATTTTCATGTGTAATCTAATTAAAAACCTCCTGGATGTATGCATTGGTCTCTATGTTCTGGTTACTTTATCCTTTGTTAAATATTAGGAACTATTACTAGAATTCAACAAAATGCTAAAACTATTCAAATATTTTTGGGTGATGCCAGATTGCCAACCACTTAGGGAGGCTCCTACATCAAATCCATCTTGTGAATAATATTTTGACGATCCTACTCATAGAGTTGATAAATCAATTGAAACTCATTTGTTATTTTGTCTTCTTCTTCCTTCTCTTTTTTTTTTTCCTACTCCCCATAGTGTGAGTCATGTACTCTCTCACACTTCCCATTTGGGGTTCTTCTCTTTTCTCATTAATATACTTATTGTTGCAATAATCCTCACATTCCAAAATTTTGAAATTGTTCTTTACTAGTCTCCATCAATATTATTCATGCAACTTGTCATAAAACATGCTCATTGTCTTCCACCTTTTCCTACACTATCACCAATGTTGGATTTATGGGTTGCAGATATCTTCATTCTATTGTAATCTCTTCATTACATTCAAATGAAAAAGATTTCACAATTATTGTATCCTTAGCATCAACACATAAACCATATTCAAGCACCATCTCACCCTTTCCATGGGTATATTTAGCTCATGCATGACCATTGATTCCCATGAACATTTAATTTTCATTTTCATATTCAACATCATTCACACTTTCTTTTACTATTGCACCTGCATAGAAATCAACACCAAGGAATCATGAAAATTAAAAACATCCAACATACACCTCCTCTAATGGTACCTTCTCTTCTCCATTTGGCTAAATTTTTTCTAGCATAAATCCTCCTACAATATCCTCCTCTAATTTCCTTAGCAAGAGCTCAATCATATCCTTCTCCCCCATTTATTCATGAATTTTAATCATGTGCTTCTCTTCCATCTATTCCAATACATAATTAATCACAACCTCTTTATACTCATACTTCTATCTCTTAGTGTCTTCATTTGTATTTTATTTCAGTGATCTTATTTCCATCTTATTATTCTCATCCTCCTATCTCTCACACAATTTCTCTTCAACTTCATCACCTCTTGGGACATTTTTATATCATTTTAATATCTTCTTATTTGACTTCATGGATAACATATATGCCTCATTATCGAGTACACCTCCACCATGCCAACAATAAGTAGTGATCCTATCACATTCCTTGACCTTTTCCTTTTATTCTTCTTCCTATCCAATTATAACTATTCCCACCATCTCCATGTATATCCTCTCAATGTTGCATATGCAAACTTCACTCACTGGGTGTCCTCAATGTTTTATTCCAATCCTCAGAATAATATAATAAACCAAAATACCAAAATACATACAATGGAAACCAATATTATTTTAATAAACTAAGTATACACTATTTTTTTTTAATTAAATACTAATATATTTCTCAATACCATTTATTTATTTATTAAACACTAATAAAAACCAATACTAATTTAATAAACCAAGTATACACTATTTTTTTTTTAATTAAATACTAATATATTTCTCAATACCATTTATTTATTTATTAAACGCTAATAAAAACCAATACTAATTTAATAAACCAAGTATACACTATTTTTTTTTTTTAATTAAATACTAATATATTTTTCAATCCCATTAATTTTTTAATTTATTAAACACTGATATATTGTTTAAAAACCATGCCTAACTTTTTGACAAAACCAACTTTGAAACAAAGTGTGATGAGATACGCTCATCACCTCACACGATCATGCTTGACCTTTATTAAGAAAATACTTTAAATTTGAAGCATGCCCTACTATTAATTAATTAATTTCTCATCACTTTATTATGAAGACCTTATATGATAACGTTTATTAAGAAAATACTTTAATTTTGAAGCATGACTTACAATCAATTTCAATAATGTTTGAAGGACGCCTACAATCAATTTTAGATAGAAAAATTAAAGACTTTAATGTTTGAAGCATGCTTTACAATTAATTAATTTATAATTAATTATTAAGCAAAGATTATTAATTAATTTATAATTAATTATTTAATAAATACATAATTTAAATTAATTAATTAATAAAATCAATTTCAATAATATTTGAAGGACGCCTTACAATCAATTTTAGATAGAAAAATTAAAGACTTTAATGTTTGAAGCATGCTTTACAATTAATTAATTAATTTATAATTAATTATTAAGCAAAGATTATTAATTAATTTATAATTAATTATTTAATAAACAAATAATTTAAATTAATTAATTAATAAGCAAAGAATTTAATGTTTGAAGCGTGCCTTACAATATGATTTTAGTTTTAAGACATGATATTATAATCAATTTTTTATATTAATTTTAAATAGAGAAAATTGTATTAGAATATTAATTTGGAATATAAGTAGAATAATACTAAATAATAAAGTTGGAATATAACAACACGAATGAGAAATGCAAGTTGTTGTTAAAAATCAGAGGTCAATAAAATCGATAATGAATAAAAACAATAATCGAGAGTAATTTTTGTTTTTTAAAAAGTTGGAATATAACAATAAATAATAAAGTCGGAATATAACAACGGGGTGAGAAATGCAAGAGGTTGTTAAAAAGCAATAGAGGAATTCAACAATGCAGTAGCAGCCCAACGAGACGATTGTAAAGGAATGGCGAGCACATGTGTTTATATAGTTTGAAGTACTCAACGGATGTGAAAAATGAAATTATAATTTAGTAATTTGTTATATTTTATTTCACTCTACTTTAGTGTTAAGTATTTTTAAGAGAGTAACATTTGTATGTTTAGGGGTTTTAAAAATTCCTCGGCACATAACAAAAATTAAGAAAAAATTAAGCATTTGTATGTTATGTGATATTAAGTGAAAATAAGAATATAACAAAAATTACTAAGAGAACAATAGAATGTAGAGAATAATATACAAAAATGATACATTTATTGAAATGAGAAAACAATAGAATGTAGAGAATAATATACAAAAATGATACATTTATTGAAATGAGAATGGTGTTTACTTGCCTCTTTGAGGGGGCAATTTCTAACACAACAACATTCTATTACAATGATTCTCAAGACAAAGCTTTCTCATGCCTCCTACTCTTATTTATACTAATTCTATCTTCTAAAGAAAATTCTGGAGGAAGATCTTTCTAGAAGCGGAAGCTTCTATTAGGTCTTCTTACATTGACTTGTTCATATTTATTAAATAGACATTATTAACTAATGCCGACCTTTATTACATGGAAACTATAGTATTCTATCTATGTGAGGGGTTAGGGAGGTTAGGTCCCTAACATGCCCTCCCCCTTAAAAAAAACCTTGTCCTCAATGATTAAGATGAAGGAATTTCTGCAAAATAGAAGCCGACTCCCAGGTGGCATCTTTTGGTGGAGTATCCTTCCATT
>JASDQU010014894.1:62374-77708 GCA_032191745.1 Picea mariana
TCTTCTTACATTGACTTGTTCATATTTATTAAATAGACATTATTAACTAATGCCGGCCTTTATTACATGGAAACTATAGTATTCTATCTATGTGAGGGGTTAGGGAGGTTAGGTCCCTAACATGCCCTCCCCCTTAAAAAAAACCTTGTCCTCAATGATTAAGATGAAGGAATTTATGCAAAATAGAAGCCGACTCCCAGGTGGCATCTTTTGGTGGAGTATCCTTCCATTGAACTAACACTTCTTGGATGGTGCGATGACGGAGATGCCGCTCTCGCTGGTCCAATACGACTTCTGCCTACAACCAAACAAAACCTTCTTCATCCAACTCTAGTAGACTAGTCTGAGCATGGCACTTGGTGCCAATCACTTTCTTTATGCATGAGACATGAAAAAAAGGATGTAGTTTGGAGTTGCTGGGAAAAGATAACTAATAGGCCACTAGCCCCACACGTTTAAGAATAGTATAAGGACCATCAAATTTTGGGGCCAGTTTCTGACATTGCTAATACTTGAGCGAAGTCTTCTTGCACGATTGGAGATAGAGAAACACTTGGTCCCCTTCAACAAATATCCTTTCAGAATGACCCTGATCTACTTGTTGCTTCATGCAGTTCTAATCCATAACCAAATTTTCTTTGAGAGTGTGGAGAATGGTCATGCGGACTGTAAGATTATGGTCAACCTCCTGAACCTTGGATATGTCTAGCATGTATGGGAGAACCAATGGTGGCTTCTGTCCAAAGACTGCTTCAAAGGGAGTCATGCAAGTGGGTGTATGGTAAGAGGTGTTGTGCCACTATCCAATGAAGGGTAACCACTGAACCCACTGATGTTGTCGGTAGGACGCAAAACACCTTAGATATGTTTATAGACACTTGTTTACCACTTCCGTATGACTATCCTTTTGGGGTTGATAGGTTGTACTAAGCTACAATTGGGTTCTGTGGAGCCTAGATAATTCTTGCTAGAAATTGCTGGTAAAAGTTGGATCACCATAAAAAACAATAGAATAAGGCATTCCATGGAGTTTCAAGATATTATCCACAAACATTTGAGCCACTGTAGATGTTGTGAATGGATGTTGAAGAGAACATAAATAAACATATTTGGAGAGACGATCCACTACCACCATGATGACAACTTATTTCCTAATTTGGGTAAACCCACAATGAAATCCATAGAAATATCCGACCAAATAGTAGGTGGAATCGGAAGTGGTTGCAATGTGTCAAGAGTTTTGACAGTCTCACCCTTATTGAGTTTACATATATCACATTTTCCCATAAAGGTGCAGACGTCCTGTTTCATACCATCCTAGAAGAAAGAGCATTTGACCCTTTGACAAATTTTGGTAAAACCTGAATGCCCTGCAGTAGGAGAAGCATGAAACTCAGAAAGAACCTTGGATTTAAGGTTTGTCTGTTTTTTTAAATATAGTCTACCTTTATAGCGAAACTCTTCATTGTTCCAATAGTATCCTAGAGCAACTTGGGGATCCTGTTGAAGATTTTGGAAGAGACTGGAGTTTTGGGGTCTTGCAACGATTCCTGGCGGACATCCTAAAGCCAATCGATGACAATGAATGAGAGGGAGAAGAAGGACCCTTCTTCTTCATATTTCCTAGAAAGAGCATCAAACACCACATTTTATGGGGGAATTTGACCAACTAATTTATGAAAATATAACTAGCACAATAATTACATAGCTTGAATTTCTTGCTGGGATATTTTTGAAAGTTTCAAAACTGAAAATGTATTTACAAAACTATCCAAGGAACCACCAAGTTTTCAAAAACATTCAAGAGATGTTAGATGTAAAATCATGTATTTCATAGGAATGTCAGAGGTTGAGAGGCTCTTCTTCAATATCCATTGGTGTTGTTCCTCTCTCGGAGTTCCCAAGATTATTTTCCGTAGTATCATCATTAGGGATATGAATTCCGAGATTTACAGAATCAGAGGATGAATGTTGAGAAGGCTCGGGGTCTCATAAGTGGAGGAAGGAAACCTCCATTTTGTCCATTATTCATGCTAAAGTAGAGAGACCAACGTTGAAAGATATGAACCTGTCCTCCATTTAGTTGGAGATCCCAACCATTATTCTTTCCAACTCTTGAAGATTTTCCATTACATGTTGGAGAACAACATTGCTTACTTGATCAACCTCTTCTTGGCTCCCACAATTTTTCTAGTTTTAACTTGTTGAGTGTTCCATAGGGATTCATTTAGAGTTAACCCTAAAACTAATTCAATTGATTGTGAAAATCGAACAGGGAGAACATGGTTTCTAGAAGACTATAATAGAAACACCCAAATGACTATACATTAAGAGAAAGGCAAAGAAAGGCCTGATATTCTACTAAAGGAGCCAAAAGTGAATGTCGAACGAAAACCTTGTTTGGATATCCCAATTCCTTTCTCTTATGGTGTTGGTTGGCATAAAGGAACACATATGAAGATGACAGTTTGACCCATAGTCGACGCTCGAAATCCCTCTCAAAATTGGTGTAGTTGAACTAGGAGGATTCAATGCCAAGAGAGAAAATGGATTTGTCACATCGAAGATCGACTTGATGCTTAAGGTATTTGGCGCATGTGATCTGTGAAAATGCTTCACACAAGCCACATTAATCCATGCATTTACATTAACGCCCATCACACATACGAGGGTGATCCAAGGTACAAGTGCGTTACAGTTGGTAGGATGATGTCGCATCATAACTAAGGGTTAAGGAACAGGGAATGCACCCCTCTCATTATTAGTCCCTGTCGTAGGCATAGAGGGACTATAGCGATCGATAATTCGTTGACTACATATCACTTTGTCAGTTGACCACAAATATTTGCATAATATGTATTGTTGGCGCTAGGGAACTAAATGCATAGATTTTTATATAATAAAAAGTACCACATATGTACTGATCTAATTGGATAAGACATTGGAGGTCTTATTGCCAGCTTCTCTATTCCTGATGTTTTATATGGTAACATATCCAAACTTTTTTATCGTATACAGTCTTTTTGAATCATATATTTTTCCTATGTATTACTTGAAGGTGGATTAATGCTAGCATTAGTTCGAATGTTTGTCTTCGCATTTTCTGCTAGGTGAATATATCCGTAAGTTTTTATTTGTACTAATCATATTGAAATGTTTAGATATCCAAGCTTTGTAGTGATCGAGAATTCCAAAGTTTATAATGTCCTTGCCGCATGTGTTTGTATTGAAATGTATTGACACTTCTTTTGAGGTGCTTGAATAGGCCTGACAGCTTAAATGTTTACAATGCGCGAGGTCTTCCAACATGTCCGACAACTTAAATGTTTTCATACCATGAGGTCCTTAGACAGGATGGAAGCCTTAAATGTTTATCTAAATACATTTCTCAGAGTACATTTTTCCTCGAAATTTTCCATACAATGTTGCAGTGATTTTTCACAATATTGTTGTCCACCGCTAGTTGAATATGCATTCTATGTTTCATCCTTCTTCTAGCTTTGCAATGCAATTTCGTCATCCTTGAAGCTACATAAATTGTTTACTCGTTCGGTGAGTGCTTCTTCTTCGCTGGTTCGCTGGTTGCTAGTTGTTGTTGTTTGGTTCACAATTCGACTTCCGCTTCTACCTTTCATTGTTTCAGAGCAAGTTTCCATGCCATAGTTTCATTTTCTATTCCTTTTTTTTTGTTCAATGTTTGCAGTTTGGAAGTAAGAATGTTTTGCTTATTTCTACTGGCATGCTCGTCGTATGTTTCTGGTTCCTTCTGTTCTTCGGCTACAGTTTTGTAATCATTGGAGATACATATGTTGTTTACTGGTTCGGTGGTTGTTGCTTGTTCGCTGGTTTGTGGGTTGCCGGTTGTGTTTGTTTGGCTCAAGTTTATGCTTTGGGGCCGCGGGGTAGCAATTGGGCTTGTTCGTGCTTTCTCCCTGGTTTGGTGCTTGCTATTTTCTTTTGTTTTAGTTGACTTTGCAGGGTTGGGGTCTTGTGCCAGTAGTTGTAGCTATTTTTCTTTCTTATTTTTGGATTATTATTATTTTTTTGGGCACTTTATGGTGTTCGGATACTGCACCCACGAGTCGACATGAAATTGTGTTATTTTCCCTGTCTTTCGAGGTCGATATCTGTTCTGCGGTGAGATTTTGTTGGTGCTTCAGTGCTGGCATGAAAGAAAATAGTTGCATGAAAAATACTTCAAGAAGTGCATGTGCAATTGCAATATCCATTGTTTTTTTGTTAAAATAAAGCATATGCAGGCTGCATTTATAAACCATGTATGGTCAAATGTGACCATATGACAATACATTCTCTTCGTCCTTTACACATATTGGTGTTCCCATGATACAATCTGTCTTGTACTTGAGATATGATATGCACAACAAATATTCAGCAATATTATATTTCCATGTCTGGAAGCATATCTGGTTAGTTTGCCACAAAAAACCAAAATCTTGTGTCGTGGGCACAATAGTCTGTGTAGAGGATAAAAAATATGTATTTCCATTGGTGGAAGCATATCTGGATGCCTTGCCATGGAAAGCCATAAATCGTTTAGCTACGACCATGCACTTTCGTAATATTTTGTGGCTTGTAATATATTTTGGGTAGGGAAAAAAAATTACACATTTACAACTATGGATGGAGAAGCGCAAAGGTTCATGTTTCTTCCTATCTTTTAGACTATTTGTTGAGTCTCTTTTATTGTATGTACATATTACTTGTTGTCCGGTGCATACCAACTTCCATTCATGTTTATTGTATTTTGTGCGTTCCCATATTCAAACAAACAGAATAGCTCAAGAAAACGATGGAGTCTTCATTGCATCACTTGAAGAGGATATAGAAAGGTGCATGCTTGTATTGTTATTTCAAATTGGATTGTTTTTTATTTCATTTATTATCTGTATATGTGTTCACCTAGTTTATTGTATCTTCATTACATGCATTCCTGCATACTAACCTACTTCATGTCCATTGTGTTTTCCTTGCATTGCTACATTTAAACAAACAAAATGGTTGGACATGACGATGAAATCTTTGGCGGGAATGTAGCTGAGGAATTACATAAGTGGATACTTGTGCTCTTATTTTATATTCCAGTGTTCATTTCTTCATTCACTGTCTGTATATTTTTTGTTCTTGTTCTACTACTTTGCACCTTCTTTTATTTTTTATTTTTTTCCCCTTCTTTTCTTCCTTCAAATATAATATATTTTGCGTATTCTGCTTGCTGTTACATTAGAATAATTAGACTTGTTTCTTTTTCTTTTACATGTCTGTCTTCATACTAACTTTCCTTCATGTCCATTGCATATTCGACATTGGTACCTTGGAAGAAACAGGTTGGTTGGAGAGGAAGATGAATTGTTCTATGCAACACCAGAGGGTTATGTGGTACAATATTCTAAAAGGCATACAAATTGTGCTGGTAAATTAAATATACAAACCAGGTGGGGGAATACAATATTATACTTGAAAACGATGGCTTGGAAGCAATGACCCTTTCTGCCCTCCCTATTTCTACTTTTTCCATTTTCTATTATCCCTTTTGTTTTCTAATTGATCTGCTTAGTGGTCTTTCCGAAAATGCCTTGGTGCACCGGTTGGCGTACCAATGATTTCACATCTATGGTCGCGCTTCTACCTTATTCCATAATTACCCACTTTGTCAATTGCGAGTGCTAGGCTGGCGGGTTCAAGATTGCTCCCCTGGCTTTCGAGGGTCCGCGATATATAGATTGACCGTGGTGCCCCGCCCTCATGCCATGTTTACTGTTACACATTTTTCCAGTTAAAATGCATACAATTTTACGCTTATTTAGTCCTTATGATGGACAATATACAATGCTTATTCTTGTTTAGTCCTGATGTTCATCTTCACATGATTGCATCAGAAAAAATTGGACTAGTGACATGGCCATGAGCAGTCAGTCATCCCAGACATCAACAGACTGACAAGGTCAAAGGTAAATATGCACACGCTCTACTCTTAATATGTTTACCAAACAAATATCCTCGACTATTTATTCATCTATAGCATGGTGAATATGCTGATGTCTTCTGCAATACATGGTTTGGAATTCACAAGAAGTATCAACAAGTATAAGTGAGGAGTCGAACATAGTGCATGTTCCGCAGACTAAGAGCTGTGCTTGCAAAACTCTGGCTCCATAGTTCATTGAAGCTATGCGTGTACTTGTAGATTTATGCCAGTGAAAGAAGAATATAAAAAAAAAATTTCACAGTACCATTCACTTTAGTTTTCTTGTTTAAAATTTGTCACGAGGTCTAGAGTTGTAACACCCAAAGTACTATCAATAGAGGGATTGAAAAACCGCCGAACTGGACAAGTGTTCCTTGGGGACATAATGGTCATCTATAGCACCTACTTGGACAAGGAAAACAAAACTAGATCCATTATGCGTGTTGACATGACAGACAAGGAGGCCATGATGATAATGACACTGAGTATTCCTACACAACTTGTCCAGAAACATGCAGAAACGATATTGTCGGGTAATGGGATATCCATTACACATTTTAATATATTACCCAAAACAACATATGGTCGTGGTGATTGTGATCGGATTATTTATCTAAACGAAGCAAGTATTGTGGAAAAAGTTCCCACAATTTGTTGAGAATATCGTTTCATGCTGGACGCGACTATCAACTAGCTTGCACAGAGTAGTGATATTTACCCAATTGGAACCATTGGCGCAACTATCACACTGGCAAGAAAACTTGACTCACAACATATTCTCCATATAAAGGATGGAGAGTCGAACAAAGACAAGGAAATGATACTGTTTTCCATATCCGGTTTTGTCCTTTACATTCATATGCACATGTATCTCGGGTAAGTTACAAAACAATTGCACTGTTCCATGTTGTAGTTGCAATTGTTCGATACCTATTCAAATTTGTTTTTGTCAATGTAGCAACAATTGCATAGAGGGCATATTCCACTTATGCTCTGCAAAAATATAACAAAGAAAAGGGATGTTAGAGAAAGGATCTTTTGGACAACCGAGGCAACGTTTGTAACAGAGTTGCGAGAAGATATAGAACAAGATATGAAGAAACTAGATAGCTCTACAACTGTTGTGTGTATACATCCACAAAATCATCCTCACTTTTCTTATACAAACGCCCTTCACCAAATTTATGCAGCTTGTTTTATTTTATTTTATTTTATTTAAGGGGGGGGGGGGTGCAGTTGTGTATTATATTGTTCAATGTATTAATTCCTATGCCCGGTTTCCTTGAAGGTGTTTTAGTTGCAGCGAATTCATACTTGACCCCCTTTGAACCTGTATGTGAGAAATGTAACTCTTCTTCTTTTGCCTCCGGTTCGATAAGTGATGATACGATTGATTGTCTGCGATGCAGTGAAAAATGTCCATATATATATGGACATTGCCTCAATGCTGTCATCCGAACTGTGGGAAACACAACCATGCATTGTATGGTTAGGCAACCTCTGTTAAAAAATGTGCTTCCTAAGTTGGCAAAATTGTCGTATGAAACATATATACAGAAAAAGGCAAGCAGTGTCTACATGTTGCGCGACTTTCGGATACACAACAAATTTACCTTAAATGAGGACAATGCAATTTTGCATATCGGTTGAAGAAGGGAAAAAAAAATATCGAACTTTGGTAGGAAACGAAAAATACCTCATGTGTCTCTGTAATATTTCTTCAACATCCATATCAATGTTCGTCAGACTCGACTACTTGGAATTGCATGCATATAAGATTGTTCGGTCAAAAAATGGGAATCATGGCAGCAAACCCCATACATCCCATGGCCTCGGTTATTTTCTACTCGGTACATATACCATATGTAAGAGAAAACGAATTCCACGACGTCTTTTATTTTTATATCAAATTGTTTGATGCAAAGGTCGATGCATCCTACTTTGTGGAACCTTGTGGGAACTTGCTTGCGACATGTTTGGAGTTTAATTGGTTCTTGGTTGTATTCTTCGTCTGTCAATTTGTATATCGCGAAACTCCGAGTGTTGTTTGGAGGACATAGAACAATAGAATTGAAATTTTTTAGCCAGCTAGCCCACGAATCCGCTTGATAATTTCTATGGCATTGTGACGCAAATGTAGTATGTGGCTTGTTTTAGCATTTTTCCTTGATCGATGAACTTGGTAAAATTAATCTCCTGGAATAGTTTGAAATCAACGAATGTATACTGTGCCAAGTAAAATTGTGCTATTATATCAACAAGAAGCCCTTAAAATTCAAATTGGTCATTGTTATGCTTGTGGTGATATAATTTTAAAAAAACTTTGTTTCGTTTCCTTCATTTTTTAAAAAATAAGCGATTTAACATCCTTTGATAATTTTATGTAATTAAATTGTACAAAATCAATATGTAATGTTAATAATTTAGTATTTGAAAATAATGTTTTTAGATAATGTTAGATAGGATGACCATCTGTAAACAATCGCAATCTTGAGCCCGACAGTCCTGGAGTCCGTCTGTTAATTTGTATGTTGCGGAACTCCGAGTGCTGTTTGGAGGACATGGGAAAATAGAAGTGCAATGTTGAGACATACAACCCACAATCCCTCCAGTCAATTTGTATATTGCGAAACTCTGGGTGCTATTTGTAGGACACGAAACAATAGAGGCTAAATTTTGAGCCCACCAACCCAAGAACCTGCAATCCAAAAAATGGCTAAGTATGGAGTGAAGGATCAGTACACGCTCTATAAAATCTCATGTCCATACTTTATAAAAGTACATATTTGGTATGTATTTTTTGTTTCTCGAAAAATTTCTAGGTGTGTAATTTGGCAGATGCATGTGTTCAGATTTCCACTTACTTTTATATCACCAGCCTGACCGACTGCTTCCCTGTTTGAAATTGTACAAACATTTTTGTCTAATTAAATTGTACAATATCAATATTTAATATTAATAATTTAGTATTGAAAATAATGGTTTTAGATAATGTTATATAGTTGATAGAGATTACCATCCGTAAACAATGGAAATCTTGAGCTCGCCAGCCCTGGATTCCGTCTGTCAATTTGTATATCGCAGAACTCTGAGTGCTGTTTGGAGGACAACAAACAATAGAAGTGCAATGTTGAGCTAGTCAACCCGCAGGTCTGCTTGTCAATTTGTATATCATAGAATTCTGGGTGCTATTTATAGATCATGAAACAATAGAGGCCCAATTTTGAGCTCGCCAACCTAAGAACCCGCGATCCAAGAAGTGGCTAAGTATGGAATGCGGGATACGTACATGCTTTATAAAATCTCATGTCCATACTTTATAGTACATATTTAGTATGTATTACTCATTTTTCAAAAAATTCCTTGGTACGGAATTTGGCGGATTCACGTCTTTAGATGTCACTTACTTTTATATCACCAGCTCGAACGTCTGCTTCCCCATTTCATATTGTACAAACTTTTTGTCTCACGATTTTTACGAATAGGCAATTTACCGCATCGACGGGTTCAATATTGATAATTTATGTAATTAAATTGTGCGATATCAATATTTAATATCAATAATTTAGTATTTGAAAATCATTTTTTTTGAAAATGTTAGATAGTTGATAGGGATGCCCATCTGTAAAGAATGGAAATCTTGAGCCTGCCAATCCTGGAGTCCATCTGTCAATTTCTCTATCGTGGAAGTCTAACTGCTGCTTGGAGGGCAAAAAACAATAGAAGTGCAATGCTAAGCCATACATCCCGCAAGTCCTCTTGTCAATTTGTATATCGCGGAACTCTGGGTGCTGTTTGTAGGTCATAGAACAATAGAGGCCCATTTTTTATCTCGGTAGCCCGGGAACCCGCGATCGAAAAAGTGGCTAAGTATGGAATGAGGGATCTGTACATTCTCTATAAAATCTCATGTCCATAGTTTATAAAAGTACATATTTATTATGTATTGATCGTTTCCTCCGAGTGTTGTTTGGAAGACACAAAACAATAGAAGTGCAATGTTGAGCCAGCCAGTCCGCAAGTTCGCCTGTCAATTTGTATATCGCATAACTCTGGGTGCTATTTGTAGGATACAAAGAAGTAGAGGCCCAATTTTGAGCCTGCCAGAGTGAGAACCCGCGATCCAAAAAGTGGCCAAGTATGGAATGCGGGATATGTACATGCTCTATAAAAATCTCACGTCCATACTTTATAAGAGTACATACTTAGTATCTATTACTCGTTTTTCAGAAAATTTCTAGGTCCTGAAGTTGGCAGATTCACGTCTTTAGATTTCACTTACTTTTATATCACCAGCCTGGTCGACCGCTTCCCCATTTCATATTGTAATAAACGAATATAAACTGGCCCAAGTCCAATTGTGCTATCACATCAACACGAGGCCTTTAAAATTCAAATAGCTTGCAAGCTCGCTTGTCAATTTGTATATCGTGGAACTCTGGGTACTATTTGTAGGGCACATAACAACAGAGGCCCAATTTTGAGCCTGCCATCCCGAGAACCTGTGATCGAAAAAGTGGCTAAGTATGGAATGAGGGATCCGTACATGATCTATAAAATCTCATGCCCATACTTTATAAAAGTACATATTTAGTATGTATTACTAGTTTCTTGGGAAAATTTCTAGGTGCGGACCTTGACGGATACACGTGTTAAGATTTCCACCCACTTTTATATCAACAGCTTGACCAACCTCTTCCCCGTTTCATATTATACAAAAATTTTGGAACACAAGTTTCCGAATACACAGGTGTTTCTTTTAAATACGATATTTATCATCCTTTAATAATTTTATGTAATTAAATTGTGCAATATCAATATTTGATATTAATACTTTAGTATTGAAAATAATGTTTTTAGGTAGTGTTATATAGTTGATAGGAATCACCATCCGCAAAAAATCACAATCTTGAGCTCGCCAACCTTGGAGTCCGTCTATTAATTTGTATATGGCGCCACTCTGAGTGGTGTTTGGAGGACACTGAAAAATAGAAATGCAATGTTGAGCCAACTAGCCCGCAAGTCCGCCTGTCAATTTGTATATCACGGAACTCTTGGGTGCTATTTGTAGGAAACAGAACAATAGAGGCCCAATTTTGAGCCTACCAGCCCGAGAACCCGCAATCCAAAAAGTGGCTAAGTATGGAATGTGAGATCATTACATGCTCTATAAAATCTTGTGTCTGTACTTTCTAAAAGTACATATTATGTATTACTTGTTTTTCTCGGAGAATTTCTTGGTGCGGAAGTTGGCGTATTCATGTCTTTAGATTTCACTTACTTTTATATCACCAGCCCGACCAACTGCTTCCCCATTTGATATTGTACAAACCTTTTTGTCTAATTAAATTGTACAATATAAATATTTAATATTAATAATTTAGTATTGAAAATAGTGTTTTTAGATAATGTTAAATAGTTTATAGGGATTACCATCTGTAAACAATCGTAGTCTTGAGGCTGCCACCCTGGAGTCCATTTGTCAATTTGTATGTCATGGAACTCCGATTGTTGTTTGTATGACACGAAACAATAGGAGTGCAATGTTGACCCAGCTAGCCCACAGGTCCGCTTTTCAATTTTTATATCGCATAATTTTGGGTGCTATTTGTAGGCCATGAAACAATAGAGGCCCACTTTTGAGCCTGCCAGTCTGAGAACCCGCGATCAACCCGACTGACCACTTCCCCGTTTCATATTGTAATAAACGAATATAAACTAGCCCAAGTCCAATTGTGCTATCANTACTTTATAAAAGTACATATTTAGTATGCATTACTGGTTTCTTGGGAAAATTTCTAGGTACCAAACTTGATAGATACACGTGTTCAGATTTCCACCCACTTTTATATCACCAGCCCGACTGACCTCTTCCCCATTTCATATTATACAAAACTTTTGGAGCCCAAGTTTCCGAATACGCAGATTTTTCTTTTAAATAAGATATTTATCATCCTTTAATAATTTTATGTAATTAAATTGTACTGTATCAATATTTAATATTAATAATTTAGTATTGAAAATAATGTTTTTATGTAGTGTTAGATAGTTGATAGGGATCACTGTCCGTAAACAATCACAATCTTTATCCCACTAGCCCTGGAGCCCGTCTGTCAATTTGTATATGGTGGCACTTCGAGTGGTGTTTGAAGGACACGAAAAAACATAAATGCAATGTTGAGCTAGCCAACTCACAAGTCCGCCCGTCAATTTGTATATTGCGGAACTCTTGGGTGCTATTTGTAGGACACAAAACAATAGAGGCCCAATTTTGAGCCCGTTAGCCTGAGAACCCACAATCCAAAAAGTGGCTAAGTATGGCATGCAGGATCGGTATATGCTCTATAAAATCTCACGTTCATACTTTATAATACATATTTAGTGTGTATTACTCGTTTTTTGGAAAATTTCTAGCTGCAGAAGTTGATGGATTCACGTCTTCAGATTTCACTTACTTTTATATCACCAGCCCGACTGAAGACTTCCCTGTTTCATATTGTACAAAATTTTTGGCTCGCGGTTTTCCAAATAGGCGAGTTACCAGATAGGCAGGTTCAATATTGCGTTTCCATTGTTTCGCCGCCTGCAAACAACACCCTGACTTCTGCGATCAACAAATTAGAAAACAAATTGAAATAAAAGAATATATACTATTCGAAGTCTAATGGAACAATCATATGAATGAAAGGACATAAAAATTCAAATTCATCATTGTTATACTTGCAATGAAGCTAACAGTAAAGAAACTTTACTTAAACATCCAAGAAATGATTGTCTTGTATCTTTTCGATGCTTCTCTTATACAAACAGATCCTGGAAACTATAAACATCGCTCACTGTACCTATTCCTTGATTGAAGAACTTGTTAACATGTTTAATGCACTCGATACTTACTGTTAAGACCAATTCCTGCTTCCGAAAATTGTCATCCACTTTATCTTTTCTATCTTCTTTCCCTTTCTTTACTTACTTGTTTTTCGGAAAATGTCTAGGTGCGAGATTTTCTGCCCNNCCCTTTATTTTTTGTAACCCACGTGACCACTTTCCATACTTGGGAATTTCTTCAAATCTGTTTTGTGGGTTGGCGGATGCACAAAATGTACAATGCTTCGTGGCAATTCTCCATCACCACTACCTTCGTACTTGTTTCCAGATATGCAATAATTAAGCTTTAATGCTAGTAGTTCATCTTTGCCGTCACCGCGACCTTCGCACTTTTTTCTAAATATGAAATTAGTGATCTTTAACGGTAATAGATCATTCTGCATGAACCTTAGAGATTGTCATTGATCATCAAAAGGCTCGAGGAGATATTCCATTCATACGCATCAAACCATAATTTGTGGAGGGTTATATTATCCCTCCCCAATTTTCATTTCAAACATCGTCTAGAGGAAACAAAAATTCTCGTTAACTTGTGGCAACAGTTCTTTCCAAATACAGTAAACACATTCCGGCATAATGGCCAGAGGTTACACTATTCTACGACATATTCTTACTAATCTCCCTCTGCCCATGAGCAAAAAAGGAGATGGTCTGTTGGTACACCGAGAGATATATTTCAATCCAAAGAATTCCAAGGCAACCCTGCTTTCTCTGAGAACATGCACAATTGCATTAATGGCTAGTGTAGAGGTTGATGTCATGGATTCTGAAACGAAAGAAGATGATCTGATGGAAGACGATACAACAATGGATGATGGAAATGCATAGAATGTTCCCACTCCTGTGCCCAAATTGAAATGAACCATAACGGGAGGAACTTCTCGGCTCAGTGATGGCGGTCTTGACAACACCAAAAGGAGTTTTAGAAAAGAAACCAATGCTGAATGCAATAGCTGGTTTGCAGCTCGAAAGTAGGAATTCCAGAGATCCAAATTAGTCTGTTCTGGGCGGAAGAGTTTCACTGTAAAGAAATGAAATGTTGATTCTCCGAGAGATATATTTCAATATAAATAATTATTCACTTGCAGGACTGGTGTCCCGTTCTCTGGATATACAATTAACATCTTTGGGAATTAGGTCCAGAGCTCATTGCTGCAAGGCATATTTCTACTAGTCATCTCCTTCCACCCATAATGGACTAATTTTGGCCTTTGAAATTGCACGTGCAACTTGTGTCCCTGAAGTTTTTTTCGACTATAAAAAGGCGGTTTCTAGTTGTGTCCTAACTTTCAGTTAAGGGCTATTCCATTTTCCCTGCAATGTTTTTTTGTCTTCTTCGTCACAGAAAGCTTCTGAAAATATCAATTTTACCACATGATGATTCATCGAGGAGAAAACTGCAAGGATCTTGCATACTGCGGATCCTGTGCCTGTGTTTGCGGTAGATACGTTCAATGTTTTGGCCCGAAGAACTAGGTCCAATTTCTAGGGATAGATGTACACTACTCGGTGTTTTTCTTTTTTTTTTGAATGGATTTGCTATTAACTTTTTTTTCATTTGGGTCTTCATTGCTACTTCTTTTTTGGATTTAACGCATGTTCTCATTGGCATGGTTGGGTGGTCTTCCAGTTCTTTTGTAATGTACCTCGATTTTGACATAATTTTTTTTTCTATGGGACTTTATTATTCCAAATTTCGTTTAATAGATGCAAGTGAAGGGGAGATAATAATCATTCAGATGATAGATCTATACTCTCACTACCACATGATGACAACCCTCTACCAAGATAACTTAAAACTTTAAAGGAGTAGTTCTCCAAAGATTCTAGCACTTTTCTTCAACCCTTATATATAGTGATTAATATGATCCTTTATGCTTATGCGCAAGACTATATCATTAGTCTTGATGTAACAACATCTACCACAAAATAATACCGGAGTCAGGGTTGTACTCCTTGGTAAAAAAATATACATGGCATTTCATAAGTTAGTTGTAGTGTCCCCAAGGCCGAGCCCCGTTGCAAACCATGTTCTGAAAGAAATTGTAATTATGTTTTATAGGTTGGTGAGTCAAGTTTTTTTATAAGCTGGTGGCTTATGTAATTGTTAGGCCAGAGAGCCTAAGAGTTGGGGGCCAAGGGCCTGATTTTGTACTTGTATGTATGCAGAACATTTAATAAAATTATAAACACCGCCATGTGCAAATTGACCACGATGAATGAGTGAAGGGGGACTAAGCATCCATAGAGTGGGCAAGGAATTAGGGGCTGGAAGGTGGGAAAGGGGCTAAGTGTTGAGCCTAGGGGCTAAGCCTAGGGGGCTTAATCCTGGGAATAATATTTTTTACTATTATTCCAAAAGAATATGTTTCATTTATGTTTTATCCTAAGTTTCTGGCAAGGGGAGGATGTACAAGGGTGATGCGTGCGGGTGGAATGCATGCAGTTCCATGGGTGACAAGT
>JASDQU010014894.1:135563-148565 GCA_032191745.1 Picea mariana
TCTCCCGAGGGGCTCTTCCAAAATGTCCCCATCGAACTCGGAGGAAAAACTATTCTTATTGACATTGAGGTTATCGATTCCCCACTCGACTACAATATTTTTTTGGTCATAGCTAAATGTATGCTATGAAGGCAGTCGCCTCTTCTGTGCTCCGAACCATGATGCTTCCCCATAATGGAAAGATCATTACCATTGATCAGGTATCACATTATGAGCCTAACCCTTCATCCAACATCGATAACATCCTCCCTTTCGTCCACACTAATATGGATGCCTATCCACTCATCGAGATGGGCCTCGGAATTTTTAAGAACCCATCCTTGCTAGGTACATACCATGGAGCACCACTGCTCATCCATCCTTCAACACAAGTATGTGTCATCTCCACCAAAGGAACGAAAACTGAAGATACTCTCCCTCCCACCGAGGCCTCTTTCATCCCTGACATCCCACTAGTCACAGAACTCCTCCCTCAGGAATCTCCTAGAACTTGTTCAGCTCTACCCGTTCCTGTTTTTCCCCTCCCCCAAGGCCATATCCCGGTTTGGGAAACAGTCCCCCAAGCCATTACCCAAATCCATTTCTTTTACCCCCCACCGGGTGTACAAGCTTTCCAAGTAGCCGCAACGCTCACCCTTCCTAACATGGTGTTGGCAATCCCAATATGGTATCTACATCCACCTGAGATGGTCCCTCAACCATCCCTCCCTCCCCAAATAGAATGAATCTCGATCCATATTCCCATACTTACCCCCACCATCCCACCCACACTCCCACTCATTAGCACCCTTGCTACAGCTGGGGGCAGACAGAAAAAGAAGGAGCCCACCGCTCCACTTCCCCCACGTGTCCAACCTCCTTGTGTGCTATGCGAGAAAGACGGACACCCCACCAACAAGTGCCCATATCTCCTCGAGTTACATAATCTCATTCAACTCCCTCGAGCACCACCATCGCTCATCGCTTCCTCCAGTACTGTCGCTATCTCCCAGAACACAAGTAGCAAAGGACTGCGAACCAAATTCGCATGCGCCATCTGTTCAAAATATGACCATTATACACACCATTGTCCAGCATTACCTCAGTTCTGACATACGCTAACAACCGTATGCTAGAGCTTTCAGCAAGAACCCACCCCAACACATGTCACTGACATCCATTATGTCACGACCTCAGTCAACGAACGTATGATATGTCCTTGCTCTCTATGTGAATCACTTGATCATTTCACATATCAATGTCCTATGATCATTGCATACAGGCGTCGCCAACTGACAGAACCAGTGAGTACCCCTACCCCATCACTTGATGTGGTTCATATATTCTTGTCGAAACCTGAGGCACTCCCTACTCCCCCATGGTTCCTGGATGATTTATATGAGGATTTACCCCCCAATTCTGCAATTCATTTCCCCACGAAAATTCTACGCTCGGCTACCATTTTAAACCCACAATATCTCGATATTTGGTTTATGTCGAGCGAACCATCGCAACCTCCTTACGATACCCTCTCTACAATATCTCGTCCACTCAATAAGATAGCAGGTACAAATGAGGTGGCATTGTGGGCCCTACAACTATATATAGTCCATTTCGCCAAACTTTCCGACTCATTTCCGGGAGCTCCGAGTGTCCTTTTTTCAATCTGTCCTCAACCACAGGATCAGGACCTCATCACCTACCCCATTCCATTCCCCGAGCCACTTTCCATCCTCATCCCCCGGGGGAAATATTTCTCATCTAAGACTCAGGTACGCCTGCTTACATTCACATATTATTGAATAACTGTTATATGATCTTTCTCTTCAGATATTGTTCACGTTGAGTATTCGGTTTCCATGTGTGCAGGTACTTGATCATTACACATCAAACAGTATCCTTCCAGGTATAATATAGACACTAGCATGTAGTCATTCCCTCTAAATATCAAAATGAATCTCTTAGTCACACCCTCTGATCTTTGCCTCTAGGATCCCTATATTCGGCTCTGCAGTACTATCACCTCCACTACATTTCGGTACTGTCACCCAGTAGCACTCTCCCCCACATGAGTTGTCCCATTCATAGTCCCCTTGGCACTTTGACACTCATGCAGTTTTCACCCCTTAAGGATGGGAGTCACAATAGTCTTAAGCATCGTCGAGAACTAGCCACATACCCCTTCTCCTCATTTTGCTAGCCTACCCAATGGACTCCCAGGTTACTTCATCATGGTTCTAGTTTTGACTTCACCTCCGCAGTATCATTAACCATCCATTTCACCCACCGTCAGTTTGTCCTTCCGCAGATTGTCCTCCATACATCTCCCTAATACARAAAACYGCCTATGGGGCCCCAACCCTCCACTTGTTTTTCGAGCAACYTGCGCCCTCATCCAGCCAAGCCATCTTACACTAGGGCACCCATTTCTGTATCTGCATAGTTATCCCAACTTATTTTTTATTCTTTTGGTAATTGTACAAACCCTTTTTCCACATTTTCATAGCTTTMTATTGTCGCCTTTAGCGACCTTCCTTTCCCCGGCAAAGCAACCCTTGTCGCCCTTGGTTGGGGCATYTTTTACTTCCCGACATYAATGACATTATCCATAAACCCCGAATATCCTACAACCCATACACCTTTTGATCTCTGTGTTTATCCATTTTGTCATGCCTCTRGCACAATTTACCCTCATCTCGTTGTCCCCCTGACACTAGATTCAGTTTCACGRTTGTTTCCACTTTACATCTCTCCCCAACCAAAGGAAGTCTTGAGTCTCACTACTCCTAGACTTCGTCCATGTTACTCATCAGTTCATGATTTTSTCTGATTTGATTTCATGAAGCCCTCYGCTTTGCGAGGTCGTGTCTCCCTTTCTGTCGACATCAGCACAGTTTCCAGTARGGCGACAATATCTTGACTCTCATTACCTTTACAATGAGGAGTCTCGKAYGGCACAGAGAGAGCCATCATTKCTCTCTGATGTCGTTGACCCCCACCACATTCAACTTCAACACTTTCTCATGTTGCGGTGGGTCTTACTTTGTGACTCATGAAATTGTTTTTATATTTTCCTAAGACCTCTGAAAATTGTGAGGCCATCAATGCCTGCAAACCCTCGACACTTCTTTTAGGTGTCCTCGCCTATTTTAAGAGTTTATTCACCATCAGAATCATCCTCTGTTATTATCAATACACCCCTGAGGGTGTTGCAGTCATCTACACCGACACACAACTTCAGTAACTGTATTACACATTTTTGAGTTACATGACACGAGCATGGGGTTTGCCTGCCTCGTTTGTACACAGTTTTATTTTTTACGCTTTGCGAAAGGTTTGGGTCCTACAGGTTCCCCTCTCCCTCCAATGGATCTCTCTTGACACTCTCCTCATCGCTCTTTCTTACAATGGTACTCTCAGTAAAGAAACATTTATTTATTTCGGCTATATGTATGCTCCTAACCTCATCCATCAGGGGGTATCTGTTATCATTGAAATTTCATCTGCAAATGATTACAAGAATCTAGCATCTCCAAACAGCTATTAGTTCACCCATGGACCAAAAATGCATTTCCAAAAGGCCCAAAACTATAAAATCAACAATAAAATCATCATGCGCTAAGACTACACAGGGAGTGTGTGCACATGCGCCATTCAGAAACGCAGGAAAAAGTGCACATGCTCACGATGCGCGATTGTGGACGCAAAAAACCATGCATCCCTCAAAACAATGCATTTATGATATTGGTAGGCCTCCCACCCACTTCTGGTTCAACTTCTAAGTCGATTTGACATCCAAATCTCGGCTGAATCCAGCTTGGTGGCTGGTCAAAGACCTAAGGGTGCCCTAAATGGCCCCTTGTTCACACTAAAAGCTGGTTGAATAATGCCTCAAAGTTATGTTATAAAAGGAGGCCATGGGTGCACTACATTTTCAAAGAATTTATTTGTATTGTTATGTTGTTGATATTCTCTTGGAGGATCCTCTTTCCTCATCAAGAGCATGCTACCATCATTTCACTTAGCCATTCATATCACCTCTAAATTGAATGTGCTTTGGATTTTCTTCACCATTTCATTCTAGTTCCTCATTTGTAAGAAGAGCTCAATATTTGGGGGTCCAAGAGCCCTCCCTTGGAGGAAGAGGGGAACCAAAGTCTCCCTTTCTTTTTGGTGTTTTCTTTCCACTAATTCAAGCCTTTCCATTAGTGGCATGAGTCTTGTTTGTTTCTTGTTTTTATGTCTTTATGCACTATAGTTTAATTGTTGTTATCATTCTTAGTTTAATTCTTTGCTTATCTTTTATGTTTTACACTTATAACTCTTTCATCTACTGTTGTCTTGCCTAGCTGACCCAACTGGGCTTGTAAGCACCCCATATTTTTCTCATTTAAGTGGCAAAAGAGGTGCAACAATAACATACATAGGAGATTTTAATTTGTAGTCATTCATGGATACTTCTACCTTGTGGCATTTCCCATCACATGAAGCAGTCCTATTTCTCGGGATGGAGACTTGAAATTTAGAGGTAGGATAAATGAATATGTTTAATTTCTTTGTTATCTTCGTATATATAAAGTTATGTGAACTGCCACTATCATTGAAAACTATTACTTTAGTTTTCTTAACATAGACATAAACTTTAAGAGTTTGGGGTTGAGAAATACCTGTCATTGTGGTGACAGAGAGTGTCGGACTTGCATTTTGATTTCCTAACTTGTGGGAATTTATTAAGTATCCATTACTTGTCTCTTCATCGGATGAAGATATGTCCCATGCTTCCTCATCCTTGTCATTGCCACTCTTATCTATTTTGCAATGAAATTGTTTTTTGTCCTTACACTTTCGGTCAGGTTTACAATTGGGTATGTTACATTTAAAACCTCGGTCTTTATCTTGTCGTGTATCTAAAGGTGGTGTACTTTTATGAGGGGGAATGTATTTGGAATAGATTCTTCGAGTGAGCATCGTGATGTCTGTCTTTGATATGCCTTAGGTTTCTTTCCAATGATTTTGGCTTTCTGACGAGCTTTCTCAATCTCCTTAATGTCAAGAAATTCGAGCTATTTAAGATATTTTCCTTCAACCCTGATAAGGCTATTTAAAGCAGCTAGTCTTCTGATATATTAGGGACACGAGTGGCTAGCACATGTAGATCCTGAAAAAATTATTCCATTGTACCAGACTATTGTAATCGGGCGATTTTAGCAAAACCCCCCTTTATTCTATGTCAATAAAACATAGGAATATGTCCTTTTTTAATACATCCCAATATCTTGCTAAAGATTTGGATTTTTCTCTCCACCATAGGAACCAGTCATACATAAATTCCTTCAGATGTATAGATGCAACATTAATTTTTTCTTCATCATTAGAAATTTGGTAATACCTTAAGTATTGTTCAATTTTATTTACCCATTTTTTTTCTTCTCTTCTGTTTGATCCATAAAATTATGGAACAATACGTTTCTCCTTGGTCATGCCATTATTATATGTCCCCATGTTGGACGAGTAGTGTGAATGGGGAGGCATCCAATGTGAATTATAATTATCGGGGCTTCTATTCCCATTCTCTATTGTTTCGAGCTTAATTCTCATGTCATTGTAATTTCTAATGCACTCTAATAATCCTTCATTCAATTTGTCAATTTTTGCATCCAACTAGCTTATAAGTCCCACAAAAAATTCTTTAAGAGTGGTGGGATGTAGACGCGGGCAGAAATGAAGATGTCAAGAGGAGGTGGTGGTTGTGGCGAGGGAAACACGAGGACGGATGCTCTGATACCAATTGCAAGAGGATGTTGAATATATAATATATATATTCAATATTTATCTATAATTCTATGTCCATTAGGCTACAACTGTGTGTATAAATAGACACAAATGAATATAGTCACATCTTTTAAACAATGGGCGTGACTTTAAAATAACATTATAATTAATACATTAGCAGTATAATTAATAACTAATGGAATTTGTAATATACAATAAGATATATTAAAATGATCCCATTGAGTAAAGTTGTATTCACATCCATCTAGTGAATCCTCCACCTCATAACTTAAGCAATATAAATAACATCTTGAATAGAAGCATACTTGGCAACTGGAGAAAATGTCTCCTCATAGTCCACTCCCTCTCTCTGGGAGAACCCTCTTTCCACGAACCTCTCCTTGAAATTCTTCGTGCTACCATTTGCAACATGATTTACCTTGTAGACCCACCTAGAACTCACAACTTATTTCCCCTATGGTCTCGTCACTATGTCCCAAGCATAATTCCTCATGATAGAGGTGCACTCCTCCACCATGGCACCCTGCCAAACCTGTTAATATGTAACTTCCTCAAAACTGGAAGGCTCAACATTGATGATGATAATCATAAGCACCATATAGTTTGGAAACTTCCTCTTAAGGCATGCTCTCTCTTACTATAGTCCTAGGAGCCTCACGAGCATCCCTCTTAATGTCTACAATAACCACTTGGGTCTCCTAAAAGAACTAGGAAGGGATAACTCTTCCTCACCACATGAAGTTTGACTCCCTTAATTCAAAGCTACCGAGGGTTGTTCATCCTTTGGATCCCACTTCTCCTCATCCTCTATCACTATTGATGACTCCTAAGATTTCCTAGATGTCAAGTTCTTCTCGAACTTAACATCTTTACTCACTACTATCTTGCATTGTGCTAGTATGAAGATCATGTAATCCTTTGAGGTCTCATTATACCCCATAAATATAACCTTCTGTCTTGAAGGCTCCAACTTCATCCTCTTCTCCACAGGGGCATGGATGTGACTGGACAGCCAAAGATCCTCAAATGTCCTACTTTGGCTTCACTCGTCAGAATGCCTCCTTCAGAGTCTTGTCCTCTAATATCATGTGAGGACTCTTGTTCTGCACATATATTGTTGTGGTATATGCCTCTTCCCAAAGAATCATAGGAAACTCTTAGTCATGTATCATAGCCCTGGAAGAATCGATGATGGACCAGTTCTTTCTCTACACAACCACATTTTTTTAGGGTTGTATGAAACTATCAACTCCCTCTTGAGCCGATCCTCCTTGCTGAAATCCTTGAATTCATTGGAGGTGTACTCTCCCCTATTATCTAACTTCAAGACCTTGATCTTCTTTCTTGTCTAGTTCTCCACTTGAACCCCGAACTCTTGAAACAAATTGAAGACCTTATCAATGGTCTTAATAAAGAATATTCATGTTTTCCCGGAAAATTCATCAACGAACATCACATGGTACAACGTTCCCTGCATTGATGTTACTGGCATCGACCCACTCACATATGAATGTATAATATCCAATTTCCCCTTGGACCTACTCTCATTTCTTGGAAAAGTGTCCTTGTCATTCTTTCCAAGTGCACACCCTTTGCACACTCCTTGCTACTCAATATTGAATTCTGGAAGACCTGTAACAATCCCCCTCGGAATTGGGAATGCCCTATAGTGTAGGTTTTATGACCTCTTGTTCCATAGCTCACATAGGTTATCATTGTCATGTACCAAATCTTGAACAGGCTTGCCCTGCAACATGAATAAAGTGCCCTCTCTAACCCCAATGACCACTGCTATGTTTGGGACATCTTTCTCTGGACGTATGAGTAATTTCCCTCTCTGAAAAGTAACAAAAAAACCCATGTCCTCCATAGTTGAAACTGAGAGAAAGTTATTCTTCAATCTTGGCACAAAAAGCACATCATGGGCATCAAACGAGCCTCCTAACTCAAGCTGGAACAAGATTGTTCATTGTCCCTTCATTGCATACTTGACATTATCACCAAGCTCCACATGAATCCCTAAGTCCTTCTCCATCAGACTTTTGAATAGCTCCCATGCTTCGATCATATGATAAGATGCACCACTATCCAAGTACCACACACTCATGATGGTTTTGTTGGTAAAAATGTAATAAACTATGGAGAAATACTTCTCAAACTCCACTGAAAACTCATATAGCTACGTCTCTACTGATGTTGTTGTTTGTGTCTCTCCTCTTCCCTTCTTCTTCTTAGGCAACTGATATGCATAATTTCAATTCTTATGACATGAGAAGCACTTGATTTTACTCAAGTCCTTCATCTTCACTGGTTGTGATGTTCCTCCATCATTGTTACCCTTCTTTTTAGAACCCTTTTCTTTTCCCTTCCTTGTCTTATTGACAAGGGTCAAGTTATCATCACTACTTCCTTGTTTTTTTCCTTTAGAATCCTCCTGACTCTCTTCCTAGATGCAATCATCCCAAAGCCTCTGCCAATCATGGAGTTTTTCCCGAGTGCAAAATCCCTTGAAAAATGGTTCCCAAGACTTGGGAAATCCATTCAATGCCACATTAACGAGCTCTATGTCATCCAATTTCTCCACTATAAATGCAAGTTGATCACATACCAGAGTGATCATCATGAAGTAGTTGGTAAAATTTCCAAATATAGAAATTTGCATATATCTGAGTTTATATATTAAGACCATCTTCCTATTCATTTTAGTGCTCTGGAATAATCCTAATAGGGCATCAAACATATCCTTGGTCATCTTCTTCTCGGATAAGTGAGGATTTATATGATCCTTCACTGAATCCAAGATTACCCACTGGGATTTGATCTCCTTATGGTGAATTGTCAAATCTTGTGGATATGTCGGTGGAACAACTACTTGATCCATTATCTCCCAAAGGTCATATTCCTTCAAAGCCAAATTAACTCTTGATTTCCAATATAGTAAGTTGGATGTTCCACCCAATCTGTGTTCAACTCTCTGACTTGTTTTTTCTATCCCTTAGACCTGGTACTCTGCCATGGAAATAACCTGTTGCTAAAATACCCCATGTATTGACTTGTACGATCTTCTATGTGCCTGTCACTACTTAAACCCACATGTGTACATGACTTTCCTTAAGAAAACCCACGTAAGTACATGAATTTTCTTACTGCAACCCGAATACATCTTCGTACGACTGCAAAATCTAATTTAGCTTCAGTACAGTTATTTCCATAAAATCCAACCCTTGATTTCTTATTGTTGGTTATCGATCTAATGCAATTTCCTTGCAAATATGATAGATATGCTTCTAACTAATGTGGATTTGAGATATGGATTCCTCTCAGAGTAAGATATTTGATACCATGTTGAAATCCCTACTCTAATGCCTAGGTATCTTGGTATCCAGTGATTTCCTTGGTTCACAAAACATAATACACTTACTCGAATAATCAACTCAAATAAATAGTGGCAGCGATATTGGAAACCAAAATCTCATACACAATACACACAGATATTCTATCCATCAACTAAGCTTGTCATTCAAATAACTTCAAAGCTTACAAGGGCTCCATTACTGGGAAAATGGCCCATGGAGAAATACAGAAAACTATATACATCACCTACAAACCCTAGCAACTCCAGGTATGTTATATGACCCTGAACTTTCATGTTTCCCAAGATGTATGTTTATTTCGTTAAGCAAACTCGTGTATACATGATTGTCTCCATTGAAACATGTGTACTCATGCACAAAGACTGTACGAAAAACTCAATATGTCGTGACCCTATTGTTGTGGCTCCAATATGTTTAAACCCACTTGTGGTTGCCTCTATTCTTTCTTCTCCTTGACCTATATTGATCTCTAGATGGAAGTCTTTATCCACCTATCCAAGATCTCCTTGATCAAAATTCATTCTATGTTCTATGTGCCAAATTAATCAATATTCCTTCTTTACCCTATCCTTGCTTTTATAATCTTGAGTTATGACCTAACCCTAATATCCAAAGTGATTGACGATTCAGATTACTTCTCACCTCACTTGAGATCAATGGCTGATATTTGATTCATTAATGCTAATAACTTTTAACATTTCATTAATTAAACTCAACTAATTAATAAAATCAGTTTACTTTAATAATTCATTTAATTAAAGTAAAGTGTCAAGGTAGAAAGCTTTGGATGACTTTCACACATCTAGACATATAGACCTATGCAAAAGTACTTGTTTGATGCTACAAACATCAACAATTACTAGCATTACATACATTTTGTTATATATAAAAAAAGACAAAGTATCATCTTAACATTCACTTAACTTAAATTGGTTTGTTGGACTTGTGTTAAAGATTTTTTATGATGAAGGAAACAAACTTTGGGAGATCAAACAACTTCTCTTACACATGTACAAAATGTTTTACAGTCACTAAAGTTTGAATTCACACTATTTTCATGACAATATCACATCCCAACCATTAAACTACAACCCAACAAATTCATAATCACTTTAACTAATATAGCAAACTTTGACCATTGTAAATTTTTATAGAACTTTTCTCACACATTTTTTTTTATTTTTTTTTAAATCCAAATTTAATGCTAATCATAGTCACTAATTGATTAATTATTTTGATTATGTAGATTTTAATTCTATTGTCAAATCATTTACAATATTGGTGAAAACAAAGCAAACAATTCACATTCTAATAACAAAAATTACAATCATTCTCAAAATAATATTACTCTTCACATTCTAATAACGAAAATTACAATCCTTCTCAAAATAATATTATTAAAAATATAAGACTTGGAAAAGGCATGTGGAAGTATTTCTTTCACACTTCAACATGTGAAAAAACAAAGCTATTATATTAGAATCATAATGTCATATAGTTAATTCCAACACACTTAAGAAACCTGATGATGTTTGGAGCATTGAACATGTATTTTCGAACAAGTCTAAGTGTCTAGAAGTGTGGAAGTTGTCCAAAGCCTTCTACCTTGAGACTTTAAGTTAATTAAAGTAAAGTGTTTTTTTTCCTTTGTGGTTCACGGAACGAAGTTCGCTACATCCAAAGTAATCCCCCTGAAATCCAAAGAACATAGGAGGGTCAAGAATTTCGAGAATATTGGCTCATAGAGAGCAGCATGTTGTATAGATGAGACGTGAATCTGGGTGGGGAGGAGAAAACTCCCCACCCAAACCAATTGAGCTACAACCACTTGATATAAAGTAAAGTTCTTTTATTAAAGATTTGGGTTTTATTTTAAGAAACACTTTAATTAGAATTAGTGAATTAAATAACATCCATTGATCTCAAGTGAGGTGAAAAGTAATCTCAACCCTCAATCACTTTGGAGATTATGGTTAGGTCATAACCCAATCTTATAAAAGAAAGGCTAGCGTGAAGGAGAAGAAACTACATYGATATAGAGAGAGTTGGATCAAGAATGATTTTGATTCAAGGAGATCTTGGATAGGTGGAAAAKGACTTCCATCTAGAGAATAGGTCAGGGAGAAGACAGAATATGGGTTGTTGCAAGTGGGTTACARCATATTGGAGCCACAACAATAGGGCCGCATTGTATGGAGTTGTTGTACATTCTTTGAGTGTGTGTACATGGGTTTCAGTGGAGACATGCGYGTATATGTGGGTTTTTTTAAGTAAATGCACATACATCTCGAGAAACGTGAAATACCAAGGTCATACAACASATCAAGAGTTATTAAGGTTTGCAAKTATTGTCTATAGTTTTTTGTATTTCTCTGTGAGCCATTTTCCTAGGTACAGGAGCCCTTGTAATCTTTGAAGTTATTTGAATGATAAGATTAGTTGATGGGGAGAATATCTTTGTGTATTGTGGTTGATATTTTTGGTTTCCAATATTGTTTCCACTATCTTTATTTGAGTTGAATATTCCAACAAGTGTATGTTCTTTTCTGAGCTGCTAATTTTATTTACAGCAAGGAAATAACTAGAGAACAAGATACCTAGGTGTCGGAGTAGGGATTTCAACATGGTATCAGAGAAGTCGCTTTAAGAGGAAGCTAGATCTCATATTCATATCATTTAATATCAAATCTATGAGATCTGCAAGGAGATCTTAGCAAATACACAACCAACAGTCAGAAGTCCAAGATTTGATTTTAGAGAAACAACAGTACTGAGGTAGAACTAGGGTTTTGCAGTCGTACAGAGTTGTACATAGGTTGCAGAAGGAATAGTCATGTACATATGTGATTTTATTTGGAGAAAATCATGTATACATGGGTTGCAGTAAGTAAAGGTGTGTACATATGCAGGTTTCAGTAAGTAAATTCATGTACATACATAGGTTTGAGTTGTGACAGGCGTGTATAGGGTCGTACAAGTCCGTTCAGGAGCAGTTTCAACAACAAGTTATTTCTAGGGAAATTTATCAAGTCTAAGGAATGGCATCAACAAGTCTGAGATTTAAAGACAAATTGGATTGAGCATCCAACTTCCTATCTTGGAAAGCAAGAGTTAATTTGGCGTGGAAAAAGTATGACCTTTGGGAGTTAGTGGAAAAAGCAGTTGTTCCACCGATGGATATGGTATCTTTGGAATATCATGAGAAGAAGGAGATCAAAGTTGAGAGGGCCATATTAGATTCAATGAAGGAACATCTAATTCTTCATTCATCTTAAAATAAAATGACCAAGGAGATATTTGAAGACCTAGTAGGTTTATTCCAAAAGAATAACATGAATAGAAAGATGGTCTTAAGAAATAGACTCGGATTTGTGTAGATGTCTAGATTTGACAATGTTACCATCTATTTCATGATGATAACTCAAGTACGTGATCAAATTGCATCCATAGGGGAGAAAATGGATGACGTATATCTTGTGAATGTGGCATGGAATGGTCTTCCCAAGTCTTAGGAACCTTTTTTCAAGGGATTCTCGAGAAAAAACTCCCACATTGGAAGAGGATTTGGAATGATTGCATCCAGGAAGAGACTCGGGAGGATTCCAACAACAGACAAGAAGAGAAGCAGTGATGAGAACTTGGCCCTTGTTAGTAAGACAAGGAAGGGAAAAGGAAAGATTTCCAACAAGAAGGATAACATTGATAAAGGATCATCAGAGTCGAGGAAGAAGGAATTGAGTAAAATCAAGTGCTTCTCATGTCACAAGAATGGACATTATGCATCTCAATGTCTGAAGAAGAAGAAGGGAAAAGGAAAGACGCAAACAATAGCATCATTAGAGACACAACTAGATGA
>JASDQU010014895.1:0-12089 GCA_032191745.1 Picea mariana
TGGTAGAGGGAAAAAAAATGTATAGGCATATCACAGTATTAGTGAATGAGCATGATGAGCATAATGTCTTCTTAGAAGGATTATTGGCATGGTTAATGTAGCAATGGAACTTGAATTCTAAAACATTGGTCTTTGTATGATTTTCACATCAATCTCTCTATTTTTTATGTGCTCAATCCATTTGAAAATTTGAGAAAAAGTCTTCAAGAATCACTCATGCATGTATTAACCTTCTTCGATTTTCCAAGGACCTGCAAAACATAAGCACTTACCTGCAATAAAACATGAGATCATGGAGAAGAAAGATGTATGGATTCTCTTCATCCAATACATATGAAAAATAAATAAAAAAAACATGTAGTTACTTATAAAACAAATCCAAAGAAAATAAATGAAACAAAATTCATTTTATACCTGTTCAAGAGTGTTGGCCAACATATACTACCCAACTATATTTTGATCATAACTTCTTTGTTTTTGTTCTGATTTGAGTGGTTCCAAAGACAGATAAAAGTACATTCAGAGGTCTATGTCCATTAGAAACAGGTTTTTAAAATTCCATGTGATGATATGCCAAATATGCTCAGTAACACCCTACATGACAAGGTGTTTTTCGAATTTCGGACTAGACCAATAGTCATAGTTTTAGGAATAATTTTTTCGTTTGATGATGGATTGATGTGATTCCAATTGGAGATGAAATTAGATTCTTTTAGGTATCTCCAATAGAAACATGTTTTAATGAAAACATGAATTGATGAGTCAAATTTACCAATGAACAACTGGGAAGAGAAATTTTTCAAAGTGCAGATTTATGACAAGAAGTCAGTGTTTTGGTCATAACTGCCTCATATGATATTGGAATTGAGTGATTCAAATTGATTTGTAAAATATATTCATATGGGAATATAAAAATGAAACATGTTTTCAATATCTATCCAATAAGTAATCCAAAAAGTTATTGTCCCAACTATGTTCCTAAGCTGCCTGCTTGACATCCCGTCAGTATTTTGACCATAACTATTTAGTTTGATGCCCAATCTCAAAAATTCAAATTGGTTTGGAAACTATATTCAAAGGGATACTTGGGATGTACACAGGTTTTGAAAATAAATCCATTTGGTCTCCCAAAAATGGACTTTCCCAACTATTTTTTAGTAAAAAGTTTAAGCCAAAATGCCACAAAAATCCAATAAATGAAATATGGCTCTCAAAATGTGACCGGAATAGTTATGAATGTTTTTAAACATATAAATTTCAATGGAATACATGCCCAGACCAAAAAATTTCAAGCACTGAGTACCTATATTGACTTACACAACATGTTGCAACAACTGCTAAAACTTAAAAAAATGATGATTTTTGAAAGAAAGTCCACGAGATCAAGGCTACAAGCGATTGAATGATGATCTATTGAAGGTGACTCATTTTTATTTCTAAATTAGGCTACTAATTCTTATAACTAAACTAATCAATTCCATTAATCATTTATTGAAAATTCATTCATTACCGTACCCTACTTTACTTGAAAAATGAATTAACTCAAGTATAAAAATACTTCCAATGAAGCCACTTATGTAACAAAGTCTCAAATATGCTCATACCCACAACTAAAAAATATAACTTTATGAATACTAAGATATGAAAGACCAACTTCCCTTGAAATGATGGTGCCAAGAATTGTTGAAGTATAGCATGAAGTTGCGGATTGGTGATAGATTGAAACCAAGATTCAATATAGTCCTTGTTCCCTTGATTTCCTATAGATGTTACACTAGTAATCTCTTTAGAAAATGCAGAAGAGATTCATATCCAGTGACCATGATGTAGAAGATGCTTCACTTTTCGGTTCCAATGTTTGTTTTTCATCAGATTTGTTGATCTTGTCGGATTGCTGATGATGATAAGAATCTTCATTTTCAAGTCTTGTACTTACAACTTGCCCAGGCCTCATATGGATTTGTTTCAATGGTGTAGGTGAGGCAGGATAAGTGGTAAATGTAGGAAAATTGTGCAGGTCAACACTGTAATTATACTGCACTACTTTATTATGGTTAGTGTGCGAGGTGGGTTGAATAGGAAGTTGTGTAGAGTATGGAGGAGATTGATGAAAAGTTAAGTATGGAAAGTATAGTTGATTGGTTTGTGTGGATGACCTTAATGGGAAAATATGATGTTGTTCAAGAGCTTGTGGAAAGTATGGAGGATTGGTGGTTGCCACTACATGAGGGAAAGTAGCCATGGGATCATAAGATGGGCCATTCCAGCCTTGTGGACAAGGTAGGTAGAAGTGATATTGGGGTTTCCATAGTTGCCATGGTGTATGAGTATTCAATGATTGCTTGTGAGAGTAAGGAAATGGAGGGATACATTTTTGAATCATACATCTAGGCCATGGTTGTTGTGGTGAAATTGCTACAGCTCCTTGATCTCTTTGATATATTTCTTTTATATTGGGTAAGAAGGGGCAACGATCCATTGAATGACTCAAGTCACATATGCCACAAATTATGAGACTATCCAAAGGACAATCCATTGCAAGATGTTTCTTTTGGCACCGAGGACAAACTGTTTCTTCAGGTTCCTCCTATTTCTTCCTATCCTTCAAAATATCCAATTGTGAATTTAATGAGCTAATGATATCAGCTTTAATAATTTCAATTAAATTATTGATTTCATCTCCTATAACTCTTGTTTTTGCAGTAGATTTAAAATATTGGAAAGAAGGATCACTAGAATTCTTACCAGTCTTGAAGTTCCCTCTTGAATACTATCTACATAACTCACAAATATCATCGTACGGTAACTAAAATACATCACCTGTTCCCATCAAATTTAAGATTTCTAAATATTCATCATGGATTCGTTTGAGTAGGAGTGTTTTCAAGATCTCTTTTCCCAACTATTTTTGTTTGGATCTTTGAAGGTTGTATTGAAAGCGCTCCACATATTCCTCCAAAAATTCTTCTTCTCCTTGTGTCATTCCAAATATATCGCCACTGAGCCTGCAATAATGTTGGTACCTTTATAAGAATACATATTTCATGTCTTCCCAAGTTTGTATAGAATTCCTATCGAGGCTTATGAACCATCGGAGGGATGTTCCTTTTAGAGTAAGAGGAAAAACATTCAACTTTTGATCATTAGTAAAATAACCATAACCTCTACAAAGTACTTCAAATTGAAATAAGAATGCATCAGGGTCTTCATTTGCCAAACCATGAAAATTTGGTCGATTGGATGGGGGAATGCTCTGAATTTGTACCACTCCTTCAGGATCTCTGATGGGGAAGTCAAAGGTAACAACTTCTGTCTCCTTCTTACCTACCATATTTTTGTTGGATTCTTCATGTGATATCTCAAGTCTCCTTCTTCAATTGTTCCTATGAACTTGTGAGTAGGATTGGTGGTGCTTACATCACCACTAAGAGAAATAATAAGATTTAGGATAAAAAACTAAAAACTAAATGCAAAGAAATAAACAACCAAGAAACCTACATGCCCTGACCCTTCACCTTGGAGTGAAGAACATGCAACTAAAAAAACAATGTCAGTTGGTCTTGTGCACCTTTGATAACTTCTCCGACAATGGCACCAAAATGTTGGGCTCTAAATATGTCCTAAAAACAACCTCTATGCATCAGCCAAAGGTAGGCGCTGGCACAAGCATTTTACATGTTGCCTACGTAGGTTCTTACCTTTCGTTTTCAATACCTAGCCTCCAGAGATGCAACACCTATAAAGGAACAACAATCGTAAAGGGAATGGAATTTGTTCTATTCAAATGAACGACACTTCCTGTAAAGGGAGCAACAATTGTAAAGAGAATGACAATTGTTTTATTCAAATGAACGACACTTCCTGTAAAGGGAACAATAATCGCAACAAGGGAATGATAGTCATTACATTGGGATGAACCAATGTTGAATTAATTGCATTGTAGTATTTGACCAACTATTTAATTTTTCAGCCTGAGGAAGTCTTTTATTTCAAAGTTATCGTGCACAATATATACAAGCAACAAATTCCAACTAACACTATTATCTATTTAATAAAATAAAACACATAACTTAAAATCAATCAAATCCGCTCTTGCTTGAAAATACACTCAGCTGAAATAGAATCACTACCACACTCTTACATAAATTAAAGGAGTATTAACAAAATGGAGTAACAACAACATGAATTGAATCTTACTATAACATCAATCTAATAAACAACACACAACTGTAAGCAATGATCAACTAAGAATAAACCAAGATAAATTAAGACAATGAAAAGAAAAATACAAGTAAATGGATAAGACCAACACATACCAGATTAAGGGGGCCCTACCTCACCTAGCATGCCTAGCCAAAAGACTTACAAGATCAAGAGAAAGTTGCACATAATTGCAGATCCATCAGCTCCTTTGTATTATTGAAGAAAACTTAGAAATTACATAAGTTCAGCTCTTTCTTACAAATAAATTCTATATAATCTCATCATTGACTCTCTCTTGATTGAAGAGGTCTTATTTATACAAACCAAATCCTCAAATCCATAGGTTGCTCAAACAAATTGCTAAGTTTAAAGAACTGGTCACAACTGTCAAGATGGAAAAATACCCTTTTAAAGAACCACCGATTTCTCTCAAACCATACCTCCAATTAGAAAACGACCCCTCTAAGAACATAATTGAGCCCATTCGAAACAAAACCCATGTCTCGTATTTTTGAGATTCAGCCTCAATTGTTCACAATATTCCCCGCAAATTTGTCTCTCCTTATCTGCCACATTTTTCACTGAAAACAGTTAACCACGAGCTGGAACTCACATGTTCCATTTGGAGGTTGGAACCTTGACTACTGAGACTATTTCTACATAAAATCACTCATCAAACCATCATACAAAATACCATGCATAACAGTTTTTAATTTATTAAAAATGAAGGAAGAGTAATCATTATTAACCACTAAAGCATAACATGAATAATATGTCATTTCATGAGCATTTGTAGCAAATGTATGGAAAATGGAATGATAAATGAACGATAATAGGATGAAGAAGGGATGGAATGGATGTCTATAGATGATGAAAATATGGAAAAATATGTGACCCAACATCTGCCCCACACTGAAAATGTTGCATGTCCTCATGCAACTCAATACATTGCATTAACCAAGTTGTTAAGGACTCATTTGAATGTTGTTGATACAATGGATTTTCATGCAAAGAACAACTCAGATGAAGAAGGTATTTTGATAGTTTTATATGTCACAATTTAATGCACATTCTTGCCAAAAATCATAACAATCCGATACACAAATCCTAAGATATCATGTTGTTGAAACTCCTCGTAATTGAAACTATCTTGAAACAGTTCTGACAACACCACATTTTTTACAAAGTACAAAGTGGGTTTTGTAGGCATATTAATCCCATGCTTCATCATACCAAAAATCATGACAACCCAGTTTGTCATTTGGAAGATATGCCCAAATCAATTTCTGCTTTTTTTTGTAGAAAAATAACATGTATGAGAAAAATAAATATGAATGGGAAATGAGAGAATAAACCATCATGCATAGTAACCCCTCTTCTTCCCCACACTGATTGTATAGCATGTCCTCATGTTACATTATGAAATCAAACTGAAACACAATCTTAAAAGAGATCCTCTGCAGAAAACTAATGCATAAGAAGACCATCATCTCTGAGTACCCCTTGCTTATGTATGCAACACAATCACCATCAAACTCCCTCAATAGGTTTTTCTTGTACTTCAAGGCAACATTTTTAATGGGTAAACAATCTGCAAACCTTGAATCTGGTCATGAATTGCTGCAAAATGATTAGTACAGGATTATCTTTTACTACTGGTTGTAAATACCTTATCAATGCTTAAATACCAATCCTCCAGTCTTGAAAATCCATCAAATGTTATCTCAGAATGTGATTGAGTTGGCCATGTCATGAGTTTACCATCAAATTCTTAACCATATATATTTGAAAATCCACATACCATATGATATACCCTCCAATAATCTCAGTTTCATTTATGGGGATTGCAGCCCTATAATCATGGGATTCCAAACCTCAAAACAACTTTCTTTGTTTGTAGGTTACCTCATAGGTTTTCATCATTGATAACAAGACTTCTTTTCCATGAAGATTCATAACATTAAGACTATAAGGACCAAAGTTTTTACCATCATTATGAAGTGCTTAGAATTTGTGAATCAATACATGCATAAGTGTATCATGAACCAAGAAAATTAACCACATACCTCTATATTTCTACCCATGTGTTTAAAAGAAAATGGCTTCTACAATAGTTTCTTTTATTGTAGGTTCTTGTGGACAGTCAACTTCCTTCTTCAAATAGATTCTTGGGCATGCATGGTAGTTGGTCCATTCTTCATGTAATGACGATAACTCATAAAACAATGTAGCCAACCAATGACAAAATATGGAAATTCCAATAAGTTTTCCCAACACCCAGGTAAATTTGTTGCCCATGTACCAATGCTGACCCAATTTTATTAGAAAAATCATGCATAATAGTTTTTAATTCATTGAAAATGAAGGAAGAATAATCATTATTAACCACTAAAGCATAACAAGAATAATATGTTATTTTATGAGCAGTTGTAGCAAATGTATGGCAAATGGAATGATAAATGAATGCTAATAGGATGGAGAAGGGATGGAATGGATGTCTATAGATGATGAAAATATGGAAAAATATGTGACCCAACACCCCACTTCCCAGACGTTAGATATCCATGGTGTGTAGTCGACGAATTCCAAGGCTAACCACTAGACCGATGGAAAGAAGAAACAACAAAATAAAAAGGGTAAAGGGGATAAAAAGGCTACCAATAATGTTGGTAGGGGTAAAACTATGAATAAGAAGTCGAAGTATTCATGCAATCTTTGTGCGGAAGACCACCCGACTCACATATTCCCTTGGCTTGCAGGAGCCCATAAGATACTAGCGCAACAACATCCTGATGTGTTGAAAAACCCTTTTCCACAAAGGAAACATATGGCTCAGGCTTCCGCATCCATAAGTGCGACAGGGGGCAGTCAGGGACCTGTTGAGCACTCAACACACCCTAAAAAGCCTATGTCAATTTTTCACTTTTTGCGTACCACTTGATTTTTGCACTGTCTGATTCGACTTCATTTTGAGAAATGTTTTGTCTTTTCTTATTTTCTTGACTCTCATTTGCTATTCAGGTTTTTTTGAATTTATGAAACCCCATGAATTAAAAAGGACTAACACCTAAATAAAGAATCAAAAGCCAAAACACTTCACTCAACACACTAAGATTCGACATCGGAAGGAATTCAAAGAAGTAAAAGAGCCACTCGGGAAACCTCAGTCACTGAGTGTTGATCTTCATCGGTATCAATAAAATGAAGTTTTATTTTACGATAAGTATTGCATAAGGATATCGCCAATAGCCGATCCCCTTCGGCATCGGTAAAGGATGAGAGGAATAGACGTTAACAAAGAAATAAAATATATTGTCGGTAGACAATGCCCAATGCGCTTATTAGAACCGGGGGAAAGCCTAAAAGGATTTCCACAAACATTTTGACCGCGTTAAAAGATGCTCCCGATTGCCAATCCCCGATGCGTTTCAGCATCAAGAATTTTTCGAGGAAGCTAATCCGTAGAAAACATGTGATAGTTTTATCACTGATCGTTGACCCTATATACCTTGTCGACATTGAAAAACCAAGTTTTTTTTAATGCACAACTTAAGGAAAGTCTTGACTCTGATTAATACACGTGAATTAGGTCACCGGTCTTCAACGTCACATATCTTTGCCAGATTGGAGAACCGTACAACCTAGTTTTACCCCAAGTCAGTCTTGGTTCCCTAGGTCTGAGTCACACCTCCAAGTCAGCTTTTCCATGACATCATTGTACGGTGAGATTGATCGGTGTCAAAAGATTTTGTAGATAGACATCAACGAAAACTTTCATAGCACATCCCCGATCCTCGATCCACCCACTAAGAGAGAAACACGATGGGACATTTTAGCATTAGATATGATAAGATTTTTGAGCATTTAAGGGGATAATTAATACCAAATACCGCATTATTTTCTACCTCGTGTGCCAATCAAAGAAATCGTTTGAAATAACTGATAGACCGCATCACCCCCATGCCTCCGCCATCAACCCATGATGAATTTAAGTGTATATATTTGACGACAGATATGTTTAAATTTCACTCATCACCCGAATTGAATGGATGATGTGACACAATACGTTCTTCACTGGTTTAAATTCCTTTGAGCCATTGTAAATGAAATAATTATGCATGCACAGAGATTCAGATCATCCGAAGAGGCAAAGAGATTAATTCCAAAACTGCAGAGATCCTGTGAGTATCAAATAACCAGGTTTAGCAAGATTTATAGGTATGTATCCAAGTCTGTGGATTTTACATGGTTACAGTTCATATATTTTTTTGGTTTTGTTCTTTAAACAGTCTCTATTTTTTTTTTTGAGTTGCGGGAACAATTCCTCCAAGAATGATGACCACTAGACGATCACCGAGGGAACCAAAGATGAAAGAACCAGAGGTAGGCAAAGGGCCCTATCCAGGGTTCGCGAAACAATTTGAATACACACTGAAATTGAAGCCTGTCATCAAAGCATTGACGAAGAAGGCTTTCATCCAACCTCTAGCCTTTGGAGATATAGAAGAAAGCACAAGATCCAATATGGCACTCCTGCATTGGGGAGAAATATTTAACAAGATCAGTCGAAAGGAATACCCAGAATATGTACCACACAGTGACCCAGATGTTAGAGAGCTCGATGACGAAGTGTTCCTAAACATCCAACGTTCATACCTACATATGGTGGCAAGAAGAACTCATGTTTTTACTTGTATTGAAGTCATGAGGTGGCTCATTGACCACACAAACACACATAAGTTTTTTATCAACGATGAAAATAGTGGTTGTGTCAGAGTGTTCTTACCAGTGGAAGTCCATAAGTATTACAAGCTTAGGGACCCCGAGGAGCGACTAAACACATATTTTTTCATGAATTTATATGAGCGCCATGACACTAGCCGGGTGATGGACTCATGGTGGAGGGAGGACAAGAAATATACCAACAGGAGCATGAGCTAGTACTCAATGGAAAATTTAATGGAGCCATACATCTATTTGATGGATCTCATCTGTCGATTATATGGAGAGAAGGACTGCCCCAGATTTTCAGAGGCATGGATGCCCTTAGCTTACATAGTGGCTATCTCCTGAAGCAGTTTCAACTGGGGAGCCATAATTTATAAACAATTGAGAATATGTATACAATAGGCTCAGATGGTGAAAGAGGGAGAAATACTAGTTTTCTACATGGCTTCATACTTGCTTGATGTCATGTGTGCCAGAAACATTTTTGTCGGCATGAATTTGAGATGGCATGTCGTAGAGCTCTCATTCTATGTCTATTTCAGCATCCTATGGGAGAACATGTATAAAAAGTCTTACTCCCTCATCTCTGATGAATTCATCTCACGAATTTATTTCATTTTTTTAAAGAAAGAATGCCTGAGACTACCGACTACGGCCAAAAAGATGATATCAAAGGTAGGCCACTGGTACTTGGACAAGTGCGACACCTACATCAAGGTGTTCGGGGATACCAGAGCACCACATCTCTTAGAAGTTCATGTCTCGAAATAGCTTTTAGTAGGAGAAATATGCTACCAAACCATCCTGCGAAGCTAGAACGCCACCCTGGTCAAGGACAAGAAGTAGACGTTCATCCCCTATGGTTTCAATGTAGGTTTCTGCTTGGTTAAAGACACAGATCAATCCAAATAGGAAGGGTTGAGCCAGCTTGATTTCAGGTTCTAGACAGGTCGGTTTTGAAATAATGATCCAAAGGGCCTGGTCTTGGAACACGCTTCATAAGTGTCGTCCTGTTGGTCATACACCCACGACAAATTTGAAGATGAAGTCTTCATGGAAAATTCCCAGGATTGGGATGAGGTGGTAGCGAGGATGGTCGAACCCAAAATGACCAGGTTCAGGGTCATGATCCTGAATGAACAAGAGATGGCGATAGAGAAATCGGCTCAAGAGGCTCTCAGAGCTAGGGAAGAAATCAGGGTGGTCGAAGCAACAGAGGTTCCCCTGGTGGTCCCGATGTAGGATACAGATTTCCCTATGACACAAGATGCACGGACAAGGGGACTGCTCATGATAGAATAGGCACAACGAGTAATTGATCAATTTCAAGATGACCCATACCTCATAGGAATGATAAGGTCCCCTTCCAACAACCCAGATGAAAGCCGGGAAGGCCTAAGTGGCCCTGAACTAATAGAAATTGATGAAATTTCTGGGTTAGACAACCCGGAAATCACAATTCCACAGGGTGGATCATCAGGGGATGTTCCATCTCAATCGGAGACAATCAGAACATCAGGGAGAGCAAGTGCACCAAACCCCCTCTGTGAATTCATAAACATATATGATGATGAAGAAATCTCGATGTTATCCTTGGTGACTCATGTACAAATCATAGAGGAAATGGAGCCAGAGAAGGCATCTTGCCTAGCTTCTGACCCTCAAATTCAAAGCCCTTCGCACAATGACCAAGAGGTCAAAAGTGGCTTAGTCACTGAACCACTCAATGTACCTGAAACTCAAAAGGAAAGTCCAACAAGCGAGCCAGGGTTGGGTGAACAAAAGGAAAAAGCTCCATAGCAGGAAATCAACGTCTCAATGATCGATTATTAAGTAAGTAAGAAGCCTACCCCTGACACCTCAATTTCAATTGGTACTCAACTTCTTGATGAGAAACAAACAGAAGCTGAAATTTCAGAACACATGGAGGAAGTTCAAGAACCGAGTCTTGAACAATATATACCATCGAGAGCCTGGGAAATATGCTCACTTGGGGAGATCAGCAAATCCCTGAACCCATGGATGAAGTCGCTGACATACATTCCATTGGTTATGACCAGAAAAGGAAATATATCATGTAGAGAACCACAACGAAGAGGAGGATAACTCTAGATCGCTCCATCCTCATCACCATAGAGGAAAATATGATCAACACAGAGCATGCTAAGACATTTGAACTTATCGGCGCAAGGATGGAAATCATAGATGCCAGCCTGGAAAGAGAGAAAAGGGATGAAGAGGAGTTGGTTGTTGCTATGAAAGAATTGTAACATTTTCACCACTTGGTGAAATATTACCAGGACACTACACAGGCTACAGGTTTCCTAAGGAGTGAATTCAAGGAGGCCTATAAGAATTTTACAGATGAACGACACTTATTCACTGCAAGGATAGTCGAGCTTCAAGAAGACACCCTCATGGCACTAGCGACGTGCAAGGATATGGAGAGGTGGTATGAGAAATCACACCAACCCATGTGTTAGCACATATTCTTGTAAAGGGGGAGTTTTTCTCTAAATTTGAGCCCTTGTTGTAAAATGCGATGAAATGGTGTTTAAAAACCCATCAAATGCCTTTTATTCAAAGGCTGCAGCCATGAGCATCCAAGCACAAATCTTATAAATATTGTTGCGGGCTTAAAGTGCTTGCAGGCTGGAATTTTTGTTCTCAACGGCGAGGATTTTTCATTGGGGCAAGTTTGATGGTCATCGGGTGTTTGGGGCCATGAAGTTGCCCGGGGTTTAACATAGAGCAGAGGTCGGAGAAAAAGCATCCATATTCCATGATTTAATCTGGGTCGTTCGATCCAGTGGGGACAGGTGGAAGCTAGTCGATATTTTGGGAGTCGGCATTTCGGGGGTCTCAACAACAAGTCTATCACATGGCCAGGAAAAGCCTCGAAACCCAAAATGTGAAGCCCTAGGAACCTAGCCCACAGTCATAGCCCAGGGTCATATTGAAAGGATTGGGGCCTTCGGGATAACCAAAGTGAAAGCACCGAAGTAATCTAAATTGTCCATCCAAGGGACGCGTGGCGTAAATCCATAGTTTTGCAGTTTAGCCGTTGGGAGATTGGGGAAGAGATGCATCATGAATCCATGATGCAAGAAGTCCCGAAATGATTAGGACCATTGATCAACTAAAGATCTCAGTCATCC
>JASDQU010014895.1:12863-27800 GCA_032191745.1 Picea mariana
AAGAAGGAATATTTATGGAAAGTGGTTAACCCTAAAAATAAGGAAAATAGGTTAAGTGACCTAGAAATGGGTTAAGTGGCCTAAAAAAAGGAATCATTATTTAAATGATAAACTAAGGTGACAAAGTCAAGGTGGATTATTTAAATAATCAAGAGAAGTGACAAAATCAAGAAATGATAAAGTAAGGTGACAAAATCAAGAAGGAATATTTAAATGATAAAGTATTGGAGAACTTTCTATTTATGGAAAGTGGTTAACCTTAAAATAAGAAAAATAGTTTAAGTGACCTAGAAATGGGTTAAGTGACCTAAAAATGGGTTAAGTGACCTAGAGGATGAAATTATAAATAAGATAGCAATGGTCTCTTGTAGATCAACCTTTTTTGTGGATTAATGGGGAGCTTCTTGTGAGAATATCTTTTGGAGTATTGATGGAGAGCTTCTTGTGAGAGCTTCTTGAGAATTTTTGGTGTGGAAAACTTGAGAATATTAAAGATATATAGGTGACTGAGGTAACCAAGGATATATAAGCCGAATTTCAGAAGTAAGGTGAATAAAAGAGGGCCGGAATTGAAGGGAGGATAAATTCTTTTGATGATGCTTTCTAAGGTATGTTATTTACAGGTCATCTCACCATTTTCGCTATAACTTTTTTTCTATAATGATTCATACCATGAAATTTATATTCCATTGATAAAACATACCCAAGTATATGTGGTAAACAATTCATCTTGTGGGTCATTTTATTTTAGGAGTTACACTCCATGGAAAATAGGGTTTGTGGCTAGTCCTGAAATTAGTCAAAAACAGGTGTTTCGGGTAAACACGTCATAAATTCTTCATAACAGATCCAAATTAAGTGAAACCAAATTTGGTGGTTAGGGTACATTATTTAGTATGTTTTGTAGCAGTTTCAAATCAATTCAATGAATATTGTTTTACGGGACACGCTCTACAAGGGAGCTCTCTAGAATAAGCCAGAATTCAGCAAGGTATGTCATTTTTTCTATAATGCATTTTATGAGAGGTTCCATGTAGTTCCACATGGAGGAATTGCATCAAACACACTGAAGAAAATTGTTTATCAGTTTCATATCTTTATTCATTATAGGTACAAAGTTATGATTATTTCAGGTTGGGGTTGTTGACTAATCCAAAACTAGTCATGGTTGAGACAAGCAATTGATGAGTTGGCACATACATGAGGTGTATAGTTGATGATGTTGGTACATATTGATCAGTCATTGTTGATGATTATTTGAAACATGATTGGTATATACTTGGTACATGGTTGGATGCACTTGTTTATGGTACAGGTTGATTACAGGTTATTTGGCACAGGTTGGTACATGGTTGATGCAGTTGTTTATGTTGACACATTGATATCTGTTGAGGATTGTTGCTTCATCTCAGTTGGTGTTGAGAATGTAAGTTGAGTCTTGCATATAGAGATGGTGATCTTGTAGATTTGTACTCTATTCAGTTGTTGCTGAAAAACCCCCGAATTGAAGTCCATAATAAAAATAAATTGTACATACATGTTGTGTTCTTTGTGTTCCTTGTGGGAATGATTTGTTGATGTTATGTTGCTGATATATGATTCTTATATGTATTCACATATAAATGATTATAAATGACAGCAATGAGTAATGAACAAATGTTGAATGTTAACTAAGGAGTTTTTGTGTAAGAGGGAAGTTTTGGGAAAAAGATCCCCACACTCATTCACCCCCTCCCCCTCTAAGTTTGGTAGGTGTGTCCAACATATGATTTCCCTAAAATTCCACCCGGGGATCACTGAAAGGGATGGGAGGTACCTTCAAAGACCTCCCATTCACATTTAAAACTAGTTTGGAAAAATCTTTCCACCCTCATATAAATAGAGGGCCATTGTATGAAAAAAAAAGGAATAAGCAATTTGAGTATTGTTATGCTCCTTAATTTATCTTTGAGAAGCCATATTTATCTTAGAACTCTTTTAGAATTCATAGCAAGTGTTTCACATCTCTCCTCTTGAGAAGTTCAACAATAAATTCTTCACCATTGCATTTTGATTTTCAGCCATTGTTAGAAGAGAGAGAAAGATTTGTATTTGGGGACTCAAGAGACTTCCCAAGGAGGAAGAAGGTGTAAAGGTGTTGAACCTAGACATAATAGATCTAGTTGGGAATTGACATACACACTTGTAGAAAAAATAGAAGAAAATATAAGTAGGAGAGAAAGAATGGAAGAATTTTCATTAACCAAATGAATAAATGATAATTTACACATGATATATTCTATATAACTCAACCAATGTGAATTGGAGGAGAATCCAATGCACCATAGTGGTGGTATAGAGTGATTTGGACACACACCAGTAGTTATAGGAGTAAACTGCCACCTAGTCTAGTCTCTCCAATAGTTACAAGAGTGAACTGCCACCTAGCTGAATTAACTAGTCTATAAGTCTTCAATTAACTGATTGAAACAGAGTGAAGTGAGGAGTATATAAAGGAATCATGGGTAATGCACTAGTTTGGTAATGATACCAAGGAAAATGCACATTAGTTAGTGATGATCCCAATGTTGCATGGTGATAATCCCAATGTAGCATCTAGACTCCACTTAACTAATCAAATTGAAGTGAAAACTAGAGAGAATATTCTCCCTAGAGGAATATTATTTGTAAATTGTAGGAGACTGAGTAATGACTAATAAAAATAGAAAAAAACCTTAGGAAAACAAAATTCTAGGTTTGTGTGATGTAACTCCAACACCCCCCTGAACATCACTATGGTGAAATAAAAGAATGGGTCCCGAAAACGAGGCCATGTTAGGTACCCAAATGCAAAAGATACACTGAAATAAAGTGAGGAAAGAGGGAAAAACTAATGGGAAACCCCACTCCCCACCCTCAAGGTACAATATATGTAAAAATAAGAACTGGAATTTTATAGGCAATTGTGTCCTTCACTCCAAGACAACTGCGCAGAGAATGGAACTTCTTCTCAGTGAAGGTCTTGGTGAATATGTCTGCAGTCTATTCTGCTAAAGGAAAGAAATACAGGTCGATGATCCTCTCGTGTACTAAGTCCCATATGTAGTGCATGTGGATATTGATGTGTTTAGTCTGCTACCTCTGAACTGGATATCTACAGAAATTCAGAGTACTCTGGTTTTCACACCAGATGATGATCGGTCGATGAAACTGAATGCCCAACTCAGTGAGAAAACGTTGTAGCCACATAGCCTGAATGGTTATGTTAAATACCCCTCTGTACTCTTCCTTGTCTGAATATAGAGCAATAGCATCCTGCTTCTTATTCAACCAACACATAGGCCCAAAACCAAGACTGAGTGAGTAACCCAATGTGGACTTGTGATCAATGCTATCGCCAACCCATTTAGAATCAATGAAAATGATGAGGTCCAATGTAGAGTCTGCTGCATAGTGAATCCCAAAGTTGATGGTGCCCTATACCTATCAAAGGAAACACTTTGCAACCTTCCAATGTAGCTCATGTAGCTCCTACATGAACCTAGATACTGCGCCAATTGCATAGGAAAGGTCTAGTTTAGAGTGTGTGAGATACACAAATATCCCCACTAGTTGTCTGTATAGTGTGTTGTCAACCAGTGGAGTGTCCCCACCATCCTCAAGTATGACTTCAGATAGGAAATGAGTTGGAGAAAACTTACAGCCTATCATGTGAAATCTCTCAAGGAGATATCGTGCATACTTTGCCTGAGATCTCCAAGGAAGAAATGTAGCGGACACATTTTCATCATCAAGAACCTGTCATGTAGAATCCTCTTAACTGCAGAAATCACCGAAGTCAAGCAACTGGTGATGAACAAATCATCAACATACAAAACTATAAGTAGAAGTTAATCAATCATCTTGATCATGTAAACGTTTAGGTCTGATTTACAACATACAAACTTCTGTGACATCAGGTAGGAGTCCATATTGGCATACCATGGCCTCAAATCCTGCTTGAGGCCATAAAGAGACTTCTTCAGTCAACACACCAAAGATGAATCCTGCATAAATCCTTAGGGCTGCTCCATAGTGATCTTCTCAGAGAGATCACCATGAAGAAATGCATTCTTCATGTGCATCTGATGGACTTCCCATCCCTTGGTTGTTGCAATGGAAAGTGCCAAAAGTGTGGAATCCATATATTCTACTCGAGCAAAGGGCTCATCATAGTCAATGCCATGCACCTACTGAAAGCCTTTGGAAACCAACCTGGCTTTGTATTTGCTAATCTGTCCATCCACTGCTCTCTTGGTCCTATAGACACATATGAACCTAACAAGTTTCCTTCCTTAAGGAAGGGGAACCATATCCCAAGTGTGGTTCTCAATGAGGGAGTTGTACTCCTCTTGCATGAAGGATTCCCTAAAGGGATTTCTAGCAGCCTCACCATAAGAATATGGATCTGAAGACTAAACCAAGAAAATATGCCTGGGTGGAAATGGTTCAATGGAAGTGAGTGCAATAGGAGGCTTCTGAAAATCATATCGAGTTCTCCTAGTATGAACTAGATCCCCAACAATATCCCCTGCATCTTGAAGAGTAGTCTAGGCCCACTTGGGCCTGATCTCTAGCTCTACATGTGCATCTACATGCACTGACTCTGCATCTGACTGTACTGAATCTGTATCTGGATCATCTGAATCTTATGAATCATAACTTTCATCTGAATAAGATTCAACATGTGCATGCTCATCATATCTAACAGGTGGAATAACAAAGGTGTCTGGATGCGGCTGATGAGGTACATGTGAGACACTTTCCTTGAATTAGAAACTTCTCTCAATGATGAGTTGGTTTGAGGAAAGATCAATAAGTCTATATTCCTTCACACCGTCGAGGTATCCAAAAAATATACACTTTGTGCTCTGAAGATCAAGTGCCTTCCTCTTTTCATAGGGAATCCGGGCCCATGCACATGAACCAAAAATAAAAAAGTGGGTAACTTCCAGTTTGAGGCCTGTTATATCCCTAAAATTCCCTACTCATGCATACATGTCATTGGCCTTCCTACTTGCATAAATTTCCAAACATTGTTGAGGAACTCTACTTAAAAAATCATTTTTAGAGCATTTACGTGCCATGTTGCATTACTGTCCACGTACATACATTTTCTGCATGCTAGACAACCCACATACATATGATTTTTGCACACTAACCAACCTGCGTATACCTCCAAAAGTTGCAAAAATTAAAAAGTTGTATGGAATTCAGTGAAATTTACAGAATATTGGAGGTTTCCCAACCAATAGACATTCCATATCCCATCCCCCAACTGAATAACTATCCTTTTTTCATATAAAAGGAGGTATTGCAGTGTGATTCCACAATCGAGCATTAGAACGGTGAAACTATGCCCAAATTCCCTTTCCTTACTTTCCCAAGTATTTGCATCCTTTTGTGAGTTATTGCCTCAACATTCCCTCTCTAGCTGCTTTTCTCCGATACAATCCATTCCCTTCCCTTGAGGTGATTAGTATATTGTGAGAAGAGGATTTTTGAACACTTCAAGAATTTGTAAGAGGAGCCTGGACCGGGTTCGCAGATCATTGACGCAAAGGTTGTAAGCTTCAATATTTGTTTATTGAATAAAAGAATCTCTTTTCCATGTCCCAAATTATGGTTTTTATGTCTTTTCTTTTATTTATACATAACAATTTATATCTAACCCTAATTGATGAATAGAAAAAGCATGCTTATAGCCTTGTTTTCCTAGTTGTGGATGCAGGTCAGTTTTGGGAGGAGACTTGTAGCTTTGGGAGCTACAGATCTTGAGGAGATCAACACCAAACATTGGATAAAAGGTATGTTTTCTGATTTACTCTCTCATTTTTTTATGTTCATCTATTTTGGAATTTTTGGGTCAGTGTAGAAATTAGATTGAATTTTAGGGAGTCATTTTCTCTATCTATACTTAGAACCTTGGTATAGTTATAGGGTTATTTTCCCTCTAGCATAATTAGCGACTCCACTGGGGATTCTCTCTAGGGCTTTAGAGGGAGGTTTTTGGGGTTTTTGATTGGCTTCTTGATTTCCTTTTGAGTTTCAGACAAGTTTACTTAGTCTTTTAAGGGTTGTTGGTCACCTGCAAGGTGCATTACCCTATCATTATGCCTAGTCTTTTTATTTTTGAAAATTCTCAGAGGTGTACACACCCTTTTTGGGTCAACCCATGTACATACGCGCTCTGCACTATGGAAAACTCACATACATACGCGGGTTGTTGATGCAACAACCCACATCTCTGTGTATTTAAATTGTTTTTTTTAATGAAGGGAGTTCTACCTCTTTCCTGATAGAAGTTTGGGCTTCTCAGGACATTCTTAAACCTGTCAAAGTCTCTATCTTTGGCCATAACTTGGGTTAAAGTTTCGGTTAACTTGTTCCTTAGTTTTCTTTTATTTTCCCTAAAGGTTTAGAGTGAAATTCCAAGTTTTTTATCCTCCTTTTGGTTTCTTGTTTGAATCCATGCATTTACGTAGTTGGCATAAGGTTTTTATCAATCTTGTTTTCAGTTTTCTCTTCGTTCCTGTTTCTTTCTTTGAAAAAAACATAAAAAATTACTTGAGTTTTTCTTGTTAAAGAAGTTTGAAAAATCAAAAAATAATTTATTTTCTTGCATTTATTTTGGTAAAGTAGTCAAGGTTGTTCTTTGCATAAGAAAACGAGTCTTTGTTTCAAATTTCTTTTTGATTTCCTGAAATACAATTAGTTTTTATTAGTCAAATGAAAGAACTTTTTAGGAATATTTTAATTGCAAGATCTTGAAACATTGTTTAGAAAAGTCAAATTTTACAAAGAGTTTTATAAGCTTTCCTTTAATTTCGAAGTATATTTTTCTTTCAAATGCTTTAAAATTTCTCTTCCTTATTCGTCTCTTCATAACACCATTAGTTGCACGACTACACCCTTTGTGTAAATCAAGCCTTAAAATTAATGCTTAACTTAAAATATATTAGACTTTCTGTTTGTAGGGTTCACCGACTAGTTTAGGGTTTTAGGGCCTTGAATTAGGTGTGAAGAGGAAACTCTTCAAGGCCATTTTAAAACAAACATTGGAGTATGAGATATGGAGTGTCTTAAGTCCATCATCGTAAGAGTTAGTTGGGACACCCCTCTAACACAAGGGATAAACATGAGGTCGCATGAGGAAAGGCAGAGGAGATAACCCCTCCAATGTTGTACCAAACGTAGTGGGGATTGTATATTGATGGTCCTTCTCAGGAACAATACCAATCGCATTTGCCTATGGAGCTTCTTGGACCTAGAATTCGTTCGAGATATTTAGTTTTATTCTTAACCAATTACTTTTATCACCCTTGAAGAGCTCAGACTTGTTATCCTACTCATTACAATCTGCTCGATTGTCGACTATATCTGCCTCGTGACTGAATGTGAGATGGAAACCTAGTTTCCCAAGGGTAATTTTAGGGGATAAATTTCTCTCATGGGCTAATTTTCCATGGTTTTTCCCAAAAAAATATTTTCTATTCTAAAAATGATTTGCCCAATTTCTATAGGATAAAATTATTTTACCTTAAAAATCGCCAAAATTTTATACAAACTATATAGAATCCTTAGAAATTTGAATATTTTTACAAAAATATCACCAAACATTTATAGTTGGCATATGAAGGATTACTAAGATTTGCCAAGGTTTCAACATTTTAAAATAAATTTCCATCCTTAAAATCATCCTTGTTTCCCATATTTTATGGACTTACACAGGTGACTACGGGGCTATACCATGGTACCTAGGGAAGACGTCGGATCGTGCTTCAAAGAGTATACCCGGAGGGTGCTTGCATGTTTGAGTTTCACTTGCACTGGTTAGTTTCTCTAGTGTCGATTGGTGTAATCATCCTTCCCACTAGTTAGTCGACTGCTTGATTTATCATTAGGAAAATTTTTAGTCTATGTTTTGTGTTCTATGCTAGTCAAGCCTTACTATTTTGTTTGATCATTTCACAAAGTGGAAGATCAACAACTCTGTTGGTCACAATGGATTCAGGGCCTGTCACTGGTTACTTTGGATCCACCTCCGCCATCGTTGAGGTGAAGAATTGATCAAGAAGGATCATTCGAAGTGACCAGGACGCATGAAACTGTGCCCGAGCCTGCTCTAAGGGGACACTTTCCGACACTGGAGGAATCCATCGTTTCTGACCTTGAGACAAAAGGCTTCAGGCCAAAAAATCCTATGATTATTGACTTGTTGGTGCCCATCATAATTCAGATTGCCCCTCCCGAGGTGACATCTTCTGAGCGCGATTTAGTTCGATGAGCGACAATGGAAGAAATGTTGCTACTTCGTCCAAGAGTCCCCATACTCTAGTTATCACTACTACTAGAGGGGGAATCCTATGTCGTCCCCCACCTTTTCTAATGAAGACCTCAATTGTCTCGAATCCCACAACTTCAAGCAGTGGTTTGATACCTTTAATGGATTCGACCACTGTTTCATTTAATCAGAACGTGACGAGCACTCCTTTCTCATATGGGATGCCCGACTTTGATACGAATTTGGTTCTTACTTATTCTACCTTACAGACCATGGATTTGGGGGTAGGGAGCTCAAACTCTCCCTTGCAAGGGTTAACCATGGGCACTACTACCCCTTTTAATGTTATTCCTTACGGTGGGGTTCATATACCTCCTTTATCCCCTTCGCTCAATGATGATTTTCAACAACCAATCGATCCTAATGATAATTATAGCTTGTTTGGTGGAGGTAGTTTAGGACCTTCGTATTATATAATGCCAGTGGAATCTATGTCATTCTCTTTGATTGGTGCGTTTGGGAACAATTCTTTTTCTTCGACCGCTTTCTCGACTGGGGGCAACCCCAACTTTGGTCAACAGAACCTTGTGCAAGGTACCATTACTTCACAAGGAGTGATGACAGGTGTATACTCCACACAGGGTCTTTGGAATCCTTGGCAAGGCTCATTTCCCTCTCAAGGAATGTCATTCGGGGGTAACCCATTCCATACTCAATGGAACCCTCAGCAAGGGTCTGTACCTATGCCCGACGGATCGACTGGGGGCATCCCCTACTAAGGTCCTTGGAACACAACAAAGGAAGCAATTCCTACATAGGATATGTTGTCAAATTTCAGAATTCAGCAAATGATGCCTCAATAGAAGCAATTTCCTTTTTCTATTCAAGGCCATGGTTTCTACCAAAACCCTAGCCAGTAGTCCAAATTTTTTTGGCAACCTAGTGCCAGTCAAAATCCAGGGCCCTCTTTTCTTGTAAATAATTCTCAACCGAAATTACCCTTTCTCGCAACCCTACATTTTCCAGACTTGTTGATATTACTGAATGGCACAATATGTCATGATCCATGTTGGCCCCCCATGCCGAATACATTTTCTTTGGATATTCCAAAATTTGAGGGCAAGCCTGAAAAAGATCTGGGTGATCATGTGACTACCTTTCACTTATGGTTCTCATCAAACTCATTAAAAGACGACTTCGTTCAGTTGCTCCTTTTTCAATGCATTCTTATAGGGGGTGCTACAAAGTGGTATATTCATATTGATGGCTCGGGGTACTCTTAATTTAATGACTTGGATATGGTCTTATTGAACCATTTCAAGTTACCCTTGAGATAAGATGTCAAAACTGAACTATTGGCCAACTTTGAGAAAACCATGGTCGACCACATCTCTGATCATATCTGAGAATGGAAACAAAGAAAGAGCTTGATTAAGTTTAAGGTCCCTCTTTCTTTATTACTTGAGTGGTTCTTAAATTCTTTGGTTCTCTGTATATCTAGAGACGTAGCAACTTCCGGGGTGTTTTCAGAAGAGGAGGCTATTATGAGACACCAACAGCTAGAACTAATCTACTCTCAGTCTGGAATGCTCTACGAGATCTTGCATGATGTACAATGGTCTACTCTCGATATGGCCAAACAAAATTTTGGGCCCCACGCTGATGGAATTGTGGGCTCAACACAAATCAATTCCATGGATTTGTTGTCAAATCAATTGCAACAATTGTCGATACAACAGACTGTGGCTATCCAGAATCCTAGTTCGTTTGTCCCTGTGTTGGGCTCTAAATATGTCCTAAAAACAACCTCTATGCATCAACCAAAGGTAGGCATTGGCACAAGCATTTACTTGTTTCCTACGTAGGTTATTACCTTTCGTGTTCAATACCTAGCCTCTAGAGATGCAACACCTATAAAGGAACAACAATCGTAAAGGGAATGACAGTTTTTCTATTCAAATGAACGACACTTCCTGTAAAGGGAACACCAATTGTAAAGGGAACGACAGTTGTTCTATTCAAATGAACGACACTTCCTGTAAAGGGAACAACAATCGTAACAAGTAACGACAATCGTTACATTGGGATGAACTAATGTTGAATTAATTGCATTGTAGTATTTACCCAACTATTTAATTTGTCAACCCGAGGAAGTCTTTTATTTCAAAGTTACCGTGAACAATATATGCAAGAAACAAATTCCAACTAACACTATTATCTATTTAATAAAATAAAACACATAACTTAAAATCAATCAAATCCACTCTTGCTTGAAAATAAACTTAGCTGAAATAAAATCACTACCACACTCTTACATAAATTAAAGGAGTATTAACAAAATGGAGTAACAACAACATGAATCGAATCTTACTGTAACAACAATCTAATAAACAACACACAACTGTAAGCAATGATCAAATAATCATAAACCAAGATAAATTAAGACAATGAAAAGAAAAATACAAGTAAATGAATAAGACCAACACATACCAGATTGAGGGGGCCCTACCTCACCTAGCATGCTTGGCCAAAATACTTACAAGATCAAGAGAAAGTTGCACATAATTGCAGATCCATCAACTCCTTTGTATTATTGAATAAAACTCAGAAATTACATAAGTTCAGATCTTTCTTACAAATAAATTCTATATAATCTCATGACTGAATCTCTTTTAATTGAAGAGGTCTTATTTATGCAAATCAAATCCCCAAATCCATGGGTTGCTCAAACAAATTTCTAAGTTTAAAGAATCGGTCGCAACTGTAAATATGGAAAAGTACCCTTTTAAAGAACCATTGATTTCTCTCAAACCATAGCTCTAATTGGAAAACTACTGACCACAACTCAACTGGGCCCATTCTGAACAAAACCCATGTCTCGAATTTTCGAGATTCAGCCTCAATTGTTCACAATATTCCATGCAAATTTGTCTCTCCTTATCTTCCACGTTTTTCACTGAAAATGGTTAACCACGAGCTGGAAATCAGATGTTCCATTTGGAGGTTGGAACCTTGACTGCTACAACTATTTCTACATAAAATCACTGGTCAAACCATCATCAGAAAAATCATGCATAATAGTTTTTAATTAATTAAAAATGAAGGAAGAATAATCATTATTAACCACTAAAGCATAAAAAGAATAATATGTCATTTTATGAGCAGTTGTAGAAAATGTATGACAAATGGAATGATAAATGAACAATAATAGGATGAAGAAGGGATCGAATGGATGTCTATATATGATGAAAATATGGACAAATATGTGACCCAACATCTGCCCCACACTGAAAATGTTGCATGTCCTCATGCAACTCAATACATTGCATTAACCAAGTTGTTAAGGACTCATTTGAATGTTTTTGATACAATGGATTTTCATGCAAAGCACAACTTAGATGAAGAAGGTATTTTGATAGTTTTATATGTCACAATTTAATGCACATTCTTGCCAAAAATCATAACAATCCAATACACAAATCCCAAGATATCATGTTGTTGAAACTCCTCGTAATTGAAACTCTCCTGAAACAGTTCTGACAACACCACATTTTTTACAAAGTACAAAGTGGGTTTTGTAGGCATATTAATCACATGATTCATCATACCAAAAATCATGACAACCTAGTTCGTCATTTGAAAGATATGCCCAAATCAATTTATGCACTTTTTTGTAGAAAAATATATATGAATGGCAAATGAGAGAACAAACCATCATGCATAGTAAGCCCTCTTTTGCCCCACACTGATTGTATAGCATGTCCGCATGCTGCATTATGAAATCAAACTAAAACACAATCTCAAAAGAGATCGTCTGCAGAAAACTAGTGCATAAGAAGACAATCATCTCTGAGTACCCCTTGCTTATGTATACAACACAATCACCATCGAATTCCCTCAATAGGTTTTTCTTGTACTTGAAGGAAACATTTTTAATGGGAAAACAATTTGCAAACCTTGAATTTGGTCATGAAGTTGCTACAAAATCATTAGTACATGATTATGTTTTACTGCTGGTTGTAAATACCTTATCGATGCTTAAATACCAATCCTCCAATCTTGGAAATCCATCAAATGTTATCTCAAAATGTGATTGAGCTGGCCATGTCATAAGTTTACCATCAAATTCTTAACCATATGTATTTGAAAATCCACATAGCATATGATATACCCTCCAATAATATCAGTTTCACTTATGGAGATTGCAGCCCTGTAATCATGGGATTCCAAATCTCAAAACAACTTGCTTTGTTTGTAAGTTACCTCACAGGTTTTCATCATTGATAACAAGACTTCTTTTTCATGAAAATTCATAACATTAAGACTGTAAGGATCAAAGTTTTTACCATCATTCTGAAGTGCTCAGAATTTTTGAATCAATACATGCATCAGTGTATCATGAACCAAGAAAATGAACCACATACCTCTGTATTTCTACCCATGTGTTTAAAAGAAAATGGCTTCTACAATAGTTTATTTTACTGTAGGTTCTTGTGGATAGTCAACTTCCTTCTTCAACTAGATTATTGGGCATGCATAATAGCTGGTCCATTCTTCATGTAATGAAGATAACTCATAAAAAGATGTAGCCAACCAATGACAAAATATGGAAATTCCAATAAGTTTGCCCAACACCCAGGTAAATTTGTTTCCCATGTACCAATGGTGACCCAATTTTCTGCCACAAATTTCATGTTAGACTGTAGTAGCATGCTAAAATCTGAGTACAAAATGGAGATCTTAATTTTCCTTGGATATACCATCACTTTCTAAGATTTCAATAATAAAAATATGATGCTAAGAATAGATGGTTGAGTATGAAACCATGGTCAGAAACTAATGATTGTTGTTGCATGCCAAAGATAATGACTCAAAGTGATTTTTCTCCTTGTTGTATGGCAGCATAGGCTTCTTCTGTTGCTTGCAATAACTGTGGGAAAGGTTCCTCTGAAACAATCCACTACAAAAAAATATTTTTAAATTTTGGGTGGAGGCATTGTTTCAATTTCCTTTTAATAACAACTTCCTTCGATTAGCATTTGTGTAGACAACTACACATGTGTTTTCATAATGGCAACATAGGCTGCCACAAAATCATCATACTGCCACCCAAGAGAACCATTATCATGCTTCTATGGTAAATCTTATGAGCACATAACCCTCTTTTAAACAATGATGTATATCGGCAAGCGAGAAAAACAAACACAGTGTTCATATGGGAGGGCTAGGCATTAATGAAAGGGTTAGCATCGTAATCATTCTTGAGATATCCATTAACTTTGTAGCCTATCAAATCCTTATAACATGTATGATTCAAATCCATATAAAACATATGTTGTATCCTTTCATGAATCCATAACAACAACTTTTTGAAGATGTGCAATATGTAGGAGAACCATGAGTCAAAAGGATGGAAAAGATAATTGGAAACCCATGAAATGAATGAATACATCATGGAAATCAACCAAAGAAACCATACCTATGACTTTTAGCATGCTTGTATGAAAATGGGCATCATGATCTTCTTCCTTTCTTTATTCTGTTTCTTATGTGGCAACAAAAAATCAATTGCTCATGCTTGGATATTAGGAGATGTAGGGAAGGACTTGAATTGGGTGTTGGGAGTGCATGAGGTGAAGGTTGATATGGTAATGGATGGATAAGAGAGGTAATAGATGAGTTATGATATGAAAATGTAGAATATAAATCCTTAGTGGTTCTTCATGACATTTTCTAAATCTTTAATAAATCAAAAACTCATGCTATTTTACCTCAAGTTTTACCTCCATGAAAGATTTGATTGGCATGGATAGACTGATGTCTGTTGAAGATGATGTAATCCAAACTGATGCCGAGATAGATGTATATGAGAGATTAAATAGAATGAGGCTGAATCTAATTTGAAATGATGTTGTGTTGGTTGCATGTAAGACTATTGTTGCCAAATGATGAGGAAGAATTCTGCTACAAAAGCAGAGATATCCTTCTCTTATTCTGACAATCAAATGTTGAAATAAAAATGGAAAGGGACTACAGAACTACTGAAACAAATGATGATGCAAGTCACTATTGAAACCATTACATCACATAATCTTCAACTACTACAAAACCGAGGTACAATTCTTACCATGTGAATGAATGCGCTGAAGTCGAGCATGGAAAGAAATCATTGGATTACCGGCCATTAATGTATGTCGTTAACCAACGTGAAGAAACTCACCTTTGATGACAATGAACTATAAAGTAACTTATTGCATCTTGACATATATGAATGGATTTGTTGGATTCAAGTCACCTGTAAGATTTGTCAATCAAGAGGCATTGATGAATCCCCATGATTAACAACAATGACATCTACCATTGATGTATGCAGATCTCAGGGAACTATGAAACTCTAACCTCAATCCCAGATGATGTGTTGGAGTCGTTGGGATGAGATTTGTTAGAAGGAGGGCCTTAAGAAATCCCACATCATCCAACACGATCATAGACAAAGGGATTTGAAGAACTGAAGATGAAATATTTTCATTAGCAAGAGGTAAGGGAGCTGAGTGACTTTATTCATGGGTTAGCAGTGATTGGATTGGAAAGTATGGAAGTGATGAAATGGAGCAAAAGGTAATGGAATGGATGGA
>JASDQU010014895.1:28127-38720 GCA_032191745.1 Picea mariana
TGTTGACTAATCCAAAACTAGTCATGGTTGAGACAAGCAGTTGATGAGTTGGCACATACATGAGGTGTATAGTTGATGATGTTGGTACATATTGATGAGTCATTGTTGATGATTATTTGACACGTGATTGGTATATACTTGGTACATGGTTGGATGCACTTGTTTATGGTACAGTTTGATTACAAGTTATTTGGCACAGGTTGGTACATGGTTGATGGAGTTGTTTATGTTGACAGATTGATATATGTTGAGGATTGTTGCTTCATCTCAGTTGGTGTTGAGAATGTAAGTTGAGTCTTGCATATAGAGCTGGTGATCTTGTAGATTTGTACTCTATTCAGTTGTTGCTGAAAAACCCCCGGATTGAAGTCCATAATAAAAAGAAAAATTGTACATACATGTTGTGTTCTTTGTGTTCCTTGTGGGGATGATTTGTTGATGATACGTTGCTGATATATGATGCTTATATGTATTCACATATAAATTATTATAAATGACAACAATGAGTAATGAGCAAATGTTGAATGTTAACTAAGGAGTTTTTGTGTAAGAGGGAAGTTTTGGGAAAAAGATCCCCACACTCATTCACCCCNNGTGTGTCCAACATATGATTTCCCTAAAATTCCACCCGGGGATCACTGAAAGGGATCGGAGGTACCTTCAAAGACCTCCCATTCACATTTGAAACTAGTTTGGAAAAATCTTTCCATCCTCATATAAATAGAGGGCCATTGTATGAAAAAAAAGGGAATAAGCAATTTGAGTATTGTTATGCTCCTTAATTTATCTTTGAGAAGCCATATTTATCTTAGAACTCTTTTAGAATTCATAGCAAGTGTTTCACATCTCTCCTCTTGAGAATTTCAACAATAAATTCTTCACCATTGCATTTTGATTTTCAGCCATTGTTAGAAGAGAGACAAAGATTTGTATTTGGGGACTCAAGATACTTCCCAAGGAGGAAGAAGGTGTAAAGGTGTTGAACCTAGACATAATATATCTAGTTGGGAATTGACATACACACTTGCAGAGAAAATAGAAGAAAATATAAGTAGGAGAGAAAGAATGGAAGAATTTTCATTAACCAATTGAATAAATGATAATTTACACATGATATATTCTATATAACTCAACCAATGTGAATTGGAGGAGAATCCAATGCACCATAGTGGTGGTATAGAGTGATTTGGACACACACCAGCAGTTACAGGAGTAAACTGCCACCTAGTCTAGTCTCTCCAGTAGTTATGAGAGTGAACTGCCACCTAGCTGAATTAACTAGTCTATAAGTCTTCAATTAACTGACTGAAACAGAGTGAAGTGAGGAGTATATAAAGGAATCATGGGTAATGCACTAGTTTGGTGATGATACCAAGGAAAATGCACATTAGTTAGTGATTATCCCAATGCTGCATGGTGATAATCCCAATGTAGCATCTAGACTCCACTTAACTAATCAAACTGAAGTGAAAACTAGAGAGAATATTCTCCCTAGAGGAATATTATTTGTAAATTATAGGAGACTGAGTAATGACTAATAAAAATAGAAAAAAAAATTAGGAAAACAAAATCCTAGGTTTGTGTGATGTAACTCCAACACCCCCCCTGAACATCACTATGGTGAAATAAAAGAATGGGTCCCAGAAATGAGGCCATGTTAGGTACCCAAATGCAAAAGATACACTGAAATAAAGTGAGGAAATAGGGAAAAACTAATGGGAAACCCCACCCCCCACCCTCAAGGTACAATATATGTAAAAATAAGAACTGGAATTTTATAGGCAATTGTGTCCTTCACTCCAAGACAACTGCGCAGAGAATGGAACTTCTTCTCAGTGAAGGTCTTGGTGAATATGTCTGTAGTCTATTATGCTAAAGGAAAGAAATACAGGTCGATGATCCTCTCGTGTACTAAGTCCCATATGTAGTGCATGTGGATATTTATGTGTTTAGTCTGATACCTCTGAACTAGATATCTACAGAAATTCAGAGTGCTCTGGTTTTCACACCAGATGATGATCGGTCGATGAAACTGAATGCCCAACTCAGTGAGAAAACGTTGTAGCCACATAGCCTGAATGGTTATGTTAACTACCCCTCTGTACTCTTCCTTGGCTGAATATAGAGCAATAGCATCCTGCTTCTTATTCAACCAACACATAGGCCCAAAACCAAGACTGAGTGAGTAACCCAATGTGGACTTGTGATCAATGCTATCGCCAACCCATTTAGAATCAATGAAAATGATGAGGTCCAATGTAGAGTCTGCTGCATAGTGAATCCCAAAGTTGATGGTGCCCTATACCTATCAAAGGAAACACTTTGAAACCTTCCAATGTAGCTCATGCAGATCCTACATGAACCTAGAGACTGCGCCAATTGCATAGGAAAGGTCTGGTTTGAAAAAATTACTTGAGTTTTTCTTGTTAAAGAAGTTTGAAAAATCAAAAAATAATTTATTTTCTTGCATTTATTTTGGTAAAGTAGTCAAGGGTGTTGTTTGCATAAGAAAATGAGTCTTTGTTTCAAATTTCTTTTTGATTTCCTGAAATACAAGTAGTTTTTATTAGTCAAATGAAAGCACTTTTTAGGAAGATTTTAATTACAAGATCTTGAAACATTGTTTAGAAAAGTCAAATTTTACAAAGAGTTTTATAAGCTTTCCTTTAATTTCGAAGTATATTTTGCTTTCAAATGCTTTAAAATTTCTCTTCCTTATTCGTCTCTTCATAACACCATTAGTTGCACGATCGCACCCTTTGTGTAAATCAAGCCTTAAAATTAACGCTTAACTTAAAATATATTAGACTTTCTGTTTGTAGGGTTCACCGACTAGTTTAGGGTTTTAGGGCCTTGAATTAGGTGTGAAGAGGAAACTCTTCAAGGCCATTTTAAAACAAACATTGGAGTATGAGATATGGATTTTCTTAAGTCCATCATCGTAAGATTTAGTTGGGACACCCCTCTAACACAAGGGATAAACATGAGGTCGCGTGAGGAAAGGCAGAGGAGATAACCCCTCCAATGTTGTACCAAATGTAGTGGGGATTGTATATTGATGGTCGTTCTCAGGAACAATACCAATCGCATTTGCCTATGGAGCTTCTTGGACCTAGAATTCATTCGAGATATTTAGTTTTATTCTTAACCAATTACTTTTATCACCCTTGAAGGGCTCAGACTTGTTATCCTACTCATTACAATCTGCTCGATTGTCGACTGTATCCGCCTCGTGACTGAATGTGAGCTAGAAACCTAGTTTCCCAAGGGTAATTTTAGGGGATAAATTTCTCTCATGGGCTAATTTTCCATGGTTTTTCCCAAAAAAAGATTTTCTGTTCTAAAAATGATTCGCCCAATTTCTATAGGATAAAATTATTTTACCTTAAAAATCGCCAAAATTTTATAAAAACTATATAGAATCCTTAGAAATTTGAATATTTTTACAAAAATATCACCAAACATTTATAGTTGGCATATGAAGGATTACTAAGATTTGCCAAGGTTTCAACATTTTAAAATAAATTTCCATCCTTAAAATCATCCTTGTTTCCCATATTTTACGGACTTACACAGGTGACTACGGGGCTATAACATGGTACCTAGGGAAGACGTCGGATCGTGGTTCAAAGAGTATACCTGGAGGGTGCTTCCATGTTCGAGTTTCACTTGCACTGGTTAGTTTCTCTAGTGTCGATTGGTGTAATCATCCTTCCCACTAGTTAGACAACTGCTTGATTTATCATTAGGAAAAATTTTAGTCTATGTTTTGTGTTCTATGCTAGTCAAGCCTTACTATTTTGTTTGATCATTTCAAAAATTGGAAGATCAACAACTCTGTTGGTCGCAATGGATTCAGGGCTTGTCACTGGTTACTTTGGATCCACCTCCGCCATCGTTGAGGCGAAGAATTGATCAAGAAGGATCATTCGAAGTGACCAGGACGCATGAAACTGTGCCCGAGCCTGCTCTGAGGGGAGACTTTCCGACACTGGAGGAATCCATCATTTTTTACCTTGAGACAAAAGGCTTCATGCCAACAAATCCTCTGATTACTGACTTGTTGGTGCCCATCATAATTCAGATTTCCCCTCCCGAGGTGACATCTTCTGAGCGCGAGTTAGTTCGACGAGCGACAATGGAAGAAAATGTTGCTACTTCGTCCGAGAGTCCCCATACTCTAGTTATCACTACTACTAGAGGGGGAATCCTATGTCGTCCCCCACCTTTTCTAATCAAGACCTCAATTGTCTCGACTCCCACAACTTCAAGCAGTGGTTTGATACCTTTAATGGATTCGACCACTGTTTTGTTTAATCAGAATGTGACGAGCGCTCCTTTCTCATATAGGATGCCCGACTTTGATACGAATTTGGTTCTTACTTATTCTACCTTACAGACCATGGATTTGGGGGTAGGGAGCTCAAACTCTCCCTTGCAATGGTTAACCATGGGCACTACTACCCCTTTTAATGTTATTCCTTATGGTGGGGTTCATATACCTCCTGTGTCCCCTTTGCTCGATGATGATTTTCAACAACCAATCGATCCTAATGATAATTATAGCTTGTTTGGTGGAGATAGTTTAGGACCTTCATATTATATAATGCCAGTGGGATCTATGTCATTCTCTTTGATTGGTGCGTTTGGGAACAATGCTTTTTCTTCAACCGCTTTCTCGATTGGGGGCAACCCCAACTTTGGTCAAAAGAACCTCGTGCAAGGTACCATTCCTTCACAAGGAGTGACGACGGGTGTATACTCCACATAGGGTCTTTGGAATCCTTGGCAGGGCTCATTTCCCTCTCAAGGAATGTCATTCGGGGGTAACCCATTCCATACTCAATGGAACCCTCAGCAAGGGTCTGTACCTATGCCCGACGGATCGACTGGGGGCATCCCCTACTAAGGTCCTTGGAACACAACAAAGGAAGCAATTCCTACACAGGATATGTCATCAAATTTCAGAATTCAGCCAATGATGCCTCAATAGAAGCAATTTCCTTTTGTTATTCAAGGCCATGGTTTCTACCAAAACCCTAGCCAGTAGTCCAAATTTTCCTGGCAACCTAGTGCCAGTCAAAATCCAAGGCCCTCTTTTCCTGTAAATAATTCTCAACCTAAATTACCCTTTCTCGCAACCCTACATTTTCTAGACTTGTTGATATTACTGAATGGCACAATATGTCATGATCCATGTTGGCCCCCCATGCCGAATACGTTTCCTTTGGATATTCCAAAATTTGAGGGCAAGCCTGACAAAGATCCGGGTGATCATGTGACTACCTTTCACTTATGGTTCTCGTCAAACTCATTAAAAGACAACTTCGTTCAGTTGCTCTTTTTTCAATGCATTCTTATAGGGGGTTCTACAAAGTGGTATATTCATATTGATGGCTCGGGGTACTCTTAATTTAATGACTTGGATATGGTCTTATTGAACCATTTCAAGTTACCCTTGAGATAAGATGTCAAAACTGAACTATTGGCCAACTTTGAGAAAACCATGGTTGACCACATCTCTGATCATATCTGAGAATGGAAACAAAGAAAGAGCTTGATTAAGTTTAAGGTCCCTCTTTCTTTCTTACTTGAGTGGTTCTTAAAGTCTTTGGTTCTCTGTATATACAGAGACGTAGCAACTTCTGGGGTGTTTTCAAAAGAGGAGGCTATTATGAGACATCAACAACTAGAACTAATCTGCTCTCAGTCTGGAATGCTCTACGAGATCTTGCATGATGTACAACGGTCTACTCTCGATATGGCTAAACAAAATTTTGGGCCCCACGCTGATGGAATTGTGGGCTCAACACAAATCAATTCCATGGATTTGTTGTCAAATCAATTGCAACATTTGTCGATACAATAGACTATGGCAATCCAGAATCCTAGTTCGGTTGTCCCTGTGTTGGGCTCTAAATATGTCCTAAAAACAACCTGTATGCATCAACCATGGGTAGGCGTTGGCACAAGCATTTACTTGTTTCCTACGTAGGTTATTACCTTTCGTGTTCAACACCCAGCCTCTAGAGATGCAACACCTATAAAGGAACAACAATCGTAAAGGGAATGACAGTTTTTCTATTCAAATGAACGACACTTCCTGTAAAGGGAACACCAATTGTAAAGGGAACGACAGTTGTTCTATTCAAATGAACGACACTTCCTGTAAAGGGAACAACAATCGTAACAAGTAACGACAATCGTTACATTGGGATGAACTAATGTTGAATTAATTGCATTGTAGTATTTACCCAACTATTTAATTTTTCAACCCAAGGAAGTCCTTTATTTCAAAGTTACCGTGCACAATATATGCAAGCAAAAAATTCCAACTAACACTATTATCTATTTAATAAAATAAAACACATAACTTAAAATCAATCAAATCCACTCTTTCTTGAAAATACACTCAGCTGAAATAAAATCACTACCACACTCTTACATAAATTAAAGGAGTATTAACAAAATGGAGTAACAACAACATGAATTGAATCTTACTGTAACAACAATCTAATAAACAACACACAACTGTAAGCAATGATCAAATAATCATAAACCAAGATAAATTAAGACAATGAAAAGAAAAATACAAGTAAATGAATAAGACCAAAACATACCAGATTGAGGGGGCCCTGCCTCACCTAGCATGCTTGGCTAAAAGACTTACAAGATCAAGAGAAAGTTGCACATAATTGCAGATCCATCAACTCCTTTGTATTATTGAAGAAAACTCAGAAATTACATAAGTTCAAATCTTTCTTACAAATAAATTCTATAGAATCTCATGAATGAATCTCTTTTAATTGAAGAGGTCTTATTTATACAAATCAAATCCCCAAATCCATGGGTTGCTCAAACAAATTGCTAAGTTTAAAGAATCGGTCACAACTGTAAATATGGAAAAGTACCCTTTTAAAGAACCACCGATTTCTCTCAAACCATATCTCTAATTGGAAAACTACCCACCACAACTCAACTAAGCCCATTCTGAACAAAACCCATGTCTCAAATTTTCGAGATTCAGCCTCAATTGTTCACAATATTCCATGCAAATTTGTCTCTCCTTATCTTCCACGTTTTTCACTGAAAATGGTTATCCACGAGCTGGAAATCACATGTTCCATTTGGAGGTTGGAACCTTGACTGCTACAACTATTGCTACATAAAATCACTGGTCAAACCATCATCAGAAAAATCATGCATAATAGTTTTTAATTAATTAAAAATGAAGGAAGAATAATCATTATTAACCACTAAAGCATAACAAGAATAATATGTCATTTTATGAGCAGTTGTAGCAAATGTATGACAAATGGAATGATAAATGAACAATAATAGGATGAAGAAGGGATCGAATGGATGTCTATATATGATGAAAATATGGACAAATATGTGACCCAACATCTTCCCCACACTAAAAATGTTGCATGTCCTCATGCAACTCAATACATTGCATTAACCAAGTTGTTAAGGACTCATTTGAATGTTGTTGATACAATGGATTTTCATGCAAAGCACAACTTAGATGAAGAAGGTATTTTGATAGTTTTATATGTCACAATTTAATGCACATTCTTGCCAAAAATCATAACAATCCAATACACAAATCCCAAGATATCATGTCGTTGAAACTCCTCGTAATTGAAACTCTCCTGAAACAGTTCTGACAACACCACATTTTTTACAAATTACAAAGTGGGTTTTGTAGGCATGTTAATCACATGCTTCATCATACCAAAAATAATGACAACCTAGTTCGTCATTTGAAAGATATGCCCAAATCAATTTATGCACTTTTTTGTAGAAAAATAAATATGAATGGCAAATGAGAGAACAAACCATCATGCATAGTAACCCCTCTTTTGCCCCACACTGATTGTATAGCATGTCCGCATGCTGCATTATGAAATCAAACTAAAACACAATCTCAAAAGAGATCGTCTGCAGAAAACTAGTGCATAAGAAGACAATCATCTCTGAGTACCCCTTGCTTATGTATACAACAGAATCACCATCAAATTCCCTCAATAGGTTTTTCTTGTACTTGAAGGAAACTTTTTTAATGGGAAAACAACTTGCAAACCTTGAATTTGGTCATGAATTTGCTACAAAATCATTAGTACATGATTATCTTTTACTGCTGCTTGTAAATACCTTATCAATGCTTAAATACCAATCCTCCAATCTTGGAAATCCATCAAATGTTATCTCATAATGTGATTGAGCTGGCCATGTCATAAGTTTACCATCAAATGCTTAACCATATGTATTTGACAATCCACATAGCATATGATATACCCTCCAATAATATCAGTTTCACTTATGGAGATTGCAGCCCTGTAATCATGGGATTCTAGATCTCAAAACAACTTTCTTTGTTTGTAGGTTACCTCACAGGTTTTCATCGTTGATAACAAGACTTCTTTTTCATGAAAATTCATAACATTAAGACTGTAAGGACCAAATTTTTTACCATCATTATGAAGTGCTCAGAAATTGTGAATCAATACATGCATCAGTGTATCATGAACCAAGAAAATGAACCACATACCTATGTATTTCTACCCATGTGTTTAAAAGAAAATGGCTTCTACAATAGTTTTTTTTACTATACGTTCTTGTGGATAGTCAACTTCCTTCTTCAACTAGATTATTGGGCATGCATAGTAGCTGGTCCATTCTTCATGTAATGAAGATAACTCATAAAAAGATGTAGCCAACCAATGACAAAATATGGAAATTCCAATAAGTTTGCCCAACACCCAGGTAAAATTGTTGCCCATGTACCAATGGTGACCCAATTTTCTGCCACAGATTTCATGTTAGACTGTAGTAGCATGCTAAAATCTGAGTACAAAATGGAGATCTTAATTTGCCTTGGATATACCATCACTTTCTAAGATTTCAATAATAAAATTATGATGCTGAGAATAGATGGTTGAATATGAAACCATGGTCGGAAACTAATGATTGTTGTTGCATGCCAAAGATAATGACTCAAAGTGATTTTTCTCCTTGTTGTATGGCAGCATAGGCTTCTTCTGTTGCTTGCAATAACTGTGGGAAAGGTTCCTTTGAAACAATCCATTACAAAAAAATATTTTTAAATTTTGGGTGGAGGCATTGTTTCAATTTCCTTTTAATAACAACTTCCTTCGATTAGCATTTGTGTAGACAGCTACACATGTGTTTTCATAATGGCAACAGAGGCTGCCACAAAATCATCATACTACCACCCAAGAGAACCATTATCATGCTTCTATGGTAAATCTTATGAGCACATAACCCTCTTTTAAACAATGATGTATATCGGCAAGCGAGAAAAACAAACACAATGTTCATATGGGAGGGCTAGGCATTAATGAAAGGGTTAGCATCGTAATCATTCTTGAGAAATCCATTAACTTTGTAGCCTATCAAATCCTTATAACATGTATGATTCAAATCCATATAAAACATATGTTGTATCCTTTCATGAATCCATAACAACAACTTTTTGAAGATGTGCAATATGTAGGAGAAACATGAGCCAAAAGGATGGAAAAGATAATTGGAAACCCATGAAATGAATGAATACATCATGGAAATCAACCAAAGAAACCATACCTATGACTTTTAGCATGCTTGTATGAAAATGGGCATCATGATCTTCTTCCTTTCTTTATTCTGGTTCTTATGTGGCAGCAACAAATCAATTGCTCATCTCAGGGCAGATCCATCTGATCTCGGAGAGCTTTCCTCCCCTTCCCCCCCCACCTCAATCCTCATGAAGATCATCTCATGGAACATAAGAGGGATGAATGGACGTCGCAAGCAGAAGATGCTGCGAGATTTGATCATAGCTGAAGCACCAGATATAGTAATGCTGCAAGAAACAAAATGTACCACTGATGACATCAATCGACTACTCCCATATTACTGGAGGTAGGGAGCAGGGGTCTCAACTGATGCAGTAGGCACAGCAGGGGGACTGGCAATCCTCTGGAACATCAACACGGTACTTCTGGAACATTTCTGCACCACACGATGGGCCATTACATCAGATTATAGGCTCATAGAATCAAATAAACCGGGTCATCTAACGAATGTATATGGACCAGCCACGCCCCGAGACAAACAGGCCTTCCTTCGAAGCCTAAGCTACCTGTCAAGCATCACTCATCACCAAAGATGGATAATTGGCAGCGACTTCAACATCATCCGCAGCCTGACAGAAAAAAGGGGAGGATCAAAACGCCTGGATCGAGACTCTGACGAATTCAACAACTTAATAAATGACCTCAGATTAATCGACCTAGAAGCCATCAATGGAACGCACACCTGGACCAACCGCAGAATAGGGGTGCATCAGATTGCTTGCAAATTAGATCGATTCCTTGTGTCAGAGGCGATCATAATGGAAGGCAATGCAACAAAATCCAGCATACTCAATCGCATAGGATCAGACCACTGGCCTATCCAACTATGGTTGGACGTCCCGGCCACCCCGGGGAAGAAGCCTTTTCGATTCGAACAATTTTGGCTAGAACATCCAGATTTCCAAGAGAAAATTCAGAGCTGGTGGAAGGAATCAGAAATCCCCTATGGCAC
>JASDQU010014895.1:67652-78030 GCA_032191745.1 Picea mariana
GATATATATGGATGACATCACAGTCTTCTCCAGATTTGATAAAGAGCACTGTTGTCATCTGAGGAAATTTTTCTCCAAATGCAGAAGGTTTGGTCTTTCCTTAAATCCCAAGACATATTTGTTTTCTATGAAGGAGGGAATGATGTTAGACCATATAGTATCAGCAGAGGGAGTGAGAATTGATCCCAGTAGGGTAGAGGCAATTCAGACCCTGTCACTTCCCAGGTCTATAAAATAAGGCCAGGCTTTCTTGCAGAAGATTAACTTTCTGAGGAGGTTCGTCTCTAATTTTGCTGAGTTGGTGAAACACATCACAGCCATGCTCAGAAAGGGAAATGAGGTAAAATGGAATGCTAAACCCGGGGAATATTTTTTCCAAATAAAAAAAGCATTGACTGAGGCACCTGTGCTGATAAGTCCTGATTATTCCAAGGATTTCCTATTTTTTTCTTTTGCTTCTTTTGATACAGTAGCAGCATTTTTATTGCAAAAAAATTAGGAAGGGAAAGAGCAGCCCAATTCCTTCTTCAGTAAGGCATTAAGAGATGCAGGAATCAGGTATGAAATCATGGAGAAACAAGCCTATGCCTTGGTGAAAGCTCTTAAATATTTCAGATTCTATGTCTTGCACTCAAAGGTGATTGCATACATACCTTCAGCCTCTGTGAAGGACATCCTTATACAGCCTAACATAGATGGGAGAAGGGGAAAATGGATTTCCAAGATCCTTGAGTTTGACCTAGAGATAAAGCCCACCAAGTTGGTTAAAGGGAAGGGTTTAGCCAAGTTGTTGGTTGAATACAATTGTAAGGCCTTGGGGGTTAGATTAATCAATGCTTACTCAAAAAATCAGCAAGTTGAGTTATCCAACAAAATCTCTCAGGGTGGTTTATCACTAGCAGAGTGCATCTAGTATAGAGACGCTATATATTTTCTGCTAGAATTAAAGCCCCCTGATGAAATGGGGAAGAGTAAGGTAAGAGATTTAAAGCTCAAATCAGTCAAATATTTCCTTATTGACCAAGTCTTGTACTAGAGAGACCCTCTAGGGGTGTTTCTGAGGTGTCTAAACCCACAAGAGGCCCATAAAGTTACGTTTGATTTCCATAGCAGCCTATGTGGGGGGAACCATTTCTGGAAGACCACGAACCAAAAAATTCTCAGGGCTGGGTACTACTGGTCCACCTTATTCACTGATGTCTGCAGAGAGGTCAGAGCCTGCATAAAATGCCAAAGGTTCTCAGGAAAGAAACTGCTCAAATATCTACCACTAAATCATGTAGTAGCTTCAACACCCTTTCAACGATGGAGGTTGGATTTCATTGGAGAAATTCATCCTCCTTCAAGTGTCCAACACAATTGGATGTTAACTACAATGAACTATTTTACCAAGTGGATAGAAGTTATCCCCACCGGGAGTGCTTTGCACAAAGTTATCATCAGCTTCCTGGAGGATATCATAGCAAGGTTTGGCTACCCTAGCAGAAATGTCACTGATAATGTTTCATCTTTCAGGTCTGAGCCTCTGGTTAGGTTCTATGAGCAGTTTGAGATTTCACTTATTCATTCCACTCCCTATTATCCTTAAGGCAACGGACAGGCAGATTCTTCCAATAAAATTCTGATCAAGCTCATTAAAAGATTATTGGAAGACAATAAGAAGGCCTAGGATTCAAAACTCAAATTCACTCTGTGGGATGATTGAGTGACAGCCAAGAGATCCCTGGGCACCTCCCCTTTTCAACTTGTTTATGGGACAAAAGATGTATTTCCCACTCAGGTGGCTCTACCTATAGCTAAATTCTTTCAAGATTATGAAGGAGAGCCAGACCATATGGTCAGAAGAATTCATCAAATGGTGGAAGTGCATCAGACCAGGGAGCAGGTAATGGACATAGCTCACAATCATCAGCAGAAGATCAAGCAAGATTTTGACAAGAAGGTCAGAAAAGAGGAATTTGAGCCAGGAGATCTGGTGCTTAACTAGGATGCACCCAGGCAGGACAGAGGAAAACACAACAAGTTTGAAGCCCTCTGGATCGGGCCCTTCAAAATCTCTGAAGTGTTTTTGAATAATACTTTCGGGTTGCAGGATTTGGAGGGCGAGGAAGTTTTTAATGTCCCTGTGAATGGTCATTTCTTGAAGAAATGTTTTGTTTGAGCCTTAGACGGCTCCTCTGATTTTGTAAATATATATATATTTTGTTTGTTTTTAGTTTCAATAAGGGACTCCATAGCCCAATAGCAAGGCACTAAAGCTACAAAGAGTTCTTAAAGCCTCATAGGGAGGACTCTATCCCCCATGGAGCCTAATGTTAGAACATATTCTTGTAAACGGGGAGTTTTTCTCCGAATTCGGGCCCTTGTTGTAAAATGCGCTGAAATGGGGTTTAAAAACCCATCAAATGCGCTTTATTCAAAGGCCACAACCATGAGCGCCCAAGCACAAATATCAAAAATATAATTGTGGGTTTAAAGGGCTTGCAGGATGGCATTTTTGTTTTCAACAGTGAGGATTTTTCATTGGGGAAAGATCGACGGTCATCGGGTGTTTGGGGCCATGAAGTTTCTTGGGGTTTAACATAGAGCAGAGGCTGGAGAAAAAGCGCCCATATTCCATGATTTAATATTGATCGTTAGATCCAATGGGGACAGGTGGCAGCTAGTCAGTATTTCAGGGTTCTCAACAACAAGTCTATCACATGGCCAAGCAAAGCCCTGAAACTCGAAACACGAAGCCCCGGGAACCTGGTCGACGTTCATAGCCCAGGGTCATATTGAAAGGAGTGGGGCCTTCAGGATAATCAAAGTGAAAGCATCGAGGTAATCTGAACCATTCATCCAAGGGATGTGTGGCATAAATCCATAGTTTCGCAGTTTAGCCACAAAGATATTGAGGAAGAGATGCATCGTGAATATCCGATGCAAGAAGTCCCAAAAGGATCAGGACCATTGATCAACTAAATATCTCAGTCATCCAATCCTCGATGACACATGGGTGCATGTGATTTAAAAAGTGCATGGATTTGGGCGACTGTGATCCACACACGCAGATCTATGGACAAGGTCCAATTTCAGACCCCCCCCACCCCGCCCCCGCCCCCCTCCATCGTTCTGCCTTTAATGGGGGGGTCTAGAATGAGTAGTGCTAGTCTGGCTGGGATCTGGGTTCCTGGATCTCCTGCTGAGGATTGATTATAGACCCCCTTTTTCATTCTTTCTTTAATAGGGGGGGTGGGGGGTCTGGACTGAGGTGGTTTTATGTGGTCCCATTTAAACCTCTTACCACTTCCCCTTCCTCTTACCACATTCACCTCTCGTCGACATGTGTCCTCCACTCTTCCTCTCTCCTCTCCTTATCACTTCTCCTACTCCCTTCATACCGTTCACTCCTGCACACCTGTCCCCCCATTCTCCCAGGTGTCTTGTCCTCTTTCCTTTAATCCCTTTCACCTTCCGACACCTGTCTCCCTTAATCCACCTCATCCTTCCCCATGTATTCCACCTATGACCTATCCCTCTCCCATATTTTCCCATCACCCACTCACCTACTTCCATGTGTCTCACACTCCTTGTCACCCGAACCTTAGTTGGTTTCCCTTGTCTCGTTCAGCCACCGGATCTCCCCTTTTGCTCCCACATCACCTTCTTGTGCCACATCGCCTCTATGATTTTAGTGCCTAAGTGACCATGCATACCCAGTAGCCTATCGGTCTCACCCATCGCCTCGGCCTCATCGGCTCCATACACGTCTGCCAGCCGATTCCCTCTGTAGAAGTCTAACGAAGAAGTAGGGAGCCAAAGAAGGCCCACAACGTCTTCCAGGTGTCAAGTTTGACTTGGGTCTCCCTGATCTCAATGAAGCATTTATTCAAGTTGGTGGAGGTGGGTGAGACATTGTCTCCTCCCTTAAATAGAAATCTAGAAAAGGACAAGTCATGGGGAAAGGCTGTCATCTAGTCTGATAAAGATTTTGTCTGACAAGCGACTGCATGGGCAGTATGCCCAATGTCTGCATGCACAACCTGATAGAGAATCTCCTCAATGTCTAGCATTGAACTCATAATGTGGCCGTGCCTTTATTGCCTGAGTCAATTCTAATTATATATAGGCATTTTTTCCATTTTTTTATCTATCGTTAGTAGAGCTAAGCTCCCTATTGTAAAGTTTTGATGAAGCATTGGTTTTCCCTGGTTATGTACGTGTATGTGAAATTTTTGGTTTAATAACACTCAGTTTCTTTTTCCATCTGGTTTCCATCTAATATTGAAAGAGTTCATGATTGAATGATTCACATGAAGCATTGTGACAGTGCTATATAAATGTTTTATGGTAATGTTGTTATGATTTCTTTTAATGTTCTTGTGTTTGAATTATTCCTCTTCGGGATGTTGGAAGCTTGATGCCTACAACAAACCTTTTCATTTTCTCACCAAATTCTTCCTCCTACTCACCCTTATTACAACCTACTATCTGAATTTGAACTAAGAACTCACTTATTCATACATAGCTCGGTCCAGGATTTTGAGTTAAATCGATATCATTCTAAGTTTACTTCCATTCGATCACCCTCTACAAACAAATCATGACATAAACTAATGGGTATTAGGCTTACTCCTACTACAATCCAGGAATGACTTCTGATGATAACATAATGGAAAGGATATCCTATATTATCTCCATGCAATAGGGCCGAGACACCGAAGAGAACAACATCTGGGTGCTAAGAGAAAGAAGCATCGATCGTATAAGGAAATTGGTCAAATATTGGGTTAAAATGGCTCAGGAACCTCATTGGTCAATCCAAGAGAAATGGACCAAGTGTGATAAAACTTGGACCAAGGTCAACTAGGTAATGAGATACATCGACCTCCCCGAATTCGGCACACCCAATGACTTTGTCGACTTACGCAACATAGTAAAATCACATGTCGAACATAACTCATCATGGGATGAGGAAATATAAAATGTGGTAGACATGGCGCTAGGACAGGTGCATTGGTTCATGGAGCACACGATCAAAGCTCAATCCATGTTGCAGCAGTTAAGTTCCATAACAGTCAAGTATCGGGCACATGCAGTAGAGATAAGAGAGATTCTTTCATCCCTAATGGAACAACATAGATTCCCGTATTCTAACACATGCGAGGATCTCTTCGTCAAGTGGTCGGAATACAAGAAGAGTCATCCACTCAAATGAGATCATTTGATAACTCTTTGAATACTAATAGAAGCAAGCATGTGGCAAGTTTTGTTTTACTTAGCTATAGTTTAATAGTTATTTTTAGTTAGGAGTATGTTATAAATAGGAGGATCGACCTGTTAGAAAGGGTCGATAGTTGTTGCAAGACCCTCATTTTTTGGATTTGTAAAGAACTATTTTGGAGCTTCCTTAATTGAGAAGTCCTGTTTAGGACCAGAGACAAGTTTGTTTTTTCATCAAAAGTGTGTATGATTGGATGTGGAGAAGAATTATTTCCGATTTCATCTCATGAATGTATGTTGTAACGAGTAAGAGCTTCTAAATCTGTTGATAAGTTATATGATTCAATGTTTTATAGCTATTATATTTAATGATGAAAGTAAATTGTTGTGTTAGTATGTGATTGATGATTCGAGTTAAGGAAACTATTTTTCTTGCCATCGTTTATCGCATGTATGTTTTCTTCTAATAAATTGTGTCTCAGTCAATAATTTGAACAACAACAAGTTAATGTATTATTACTAGGCCTGTGGCAGAGAATCATTGTCTGCATGCTAGAGTGAAAGGATTATCCCAAGCTCAGCCTTCTCCAGTAGTTAATTTTTCCCACCTTGTTGCCCAGTTGGTTTATACCGGCTCTTATCTTGTATCGGTCCCACCTATGAGAGAAAATACAAAAAGAGAACGTCCGAACTAAAAGAGAAAATTTCACTAGAAAACGTAAATCCCATCGATTATTTGGCTGGATCGCAAGATCTGGAGAACCATTCTACTATTAAACACTGTAGATTCTAATTGGGCCTCGGAGTTGGGTTTGGTTCCTATTGTAGAGTTAAAGGGATTTAAGACCCCTCAACATGACCCCCCGCACCTACCACTAAAAACCTGACCACAAACATTTACATGATGAACGTCGATGCTCATTTATCGACTGGAATCATGACTATGGAACATTGGAATTTGTCGATAAGGGAAAGGAGGCCACTAACCCATCGAATCCTCTCCAAATTGAGAAGGAAGTGGGTGAAACAATGACTCACATCCCTAAAGGTGTATTTAAGAAGGATTCCCATAATCCAAACGTGAGGTAAAATTAGAACTACTCTTTCATGGAGGATCTAGCATAGACCCCTTGTGCGATGTTTGCTTTGGAGGTCCTCCAGAGTTACCCCTCATAGAGAAAATCTCTGTTGTTTTCCTTGGGAGCGGTAGAGACTAGTAAGCCATGAGGGATTTTTTTTTATTCAACCTAGCTAAAACATTGTCTTCCTCACCACATCGCCTTTCATATAGCAGTGGAATACACCACGAAATCATTGACATGGAAAATTTTCCATACGGTGGTTGATGAGGGTGCCTTGACTTGCGTAATGTTTTTGGTGTGTTGGAAGACCATTGGAAAACTTGAGTTGTCTCTCTCGCCTACTTTTCTTAGGGATTTTGGTGTTTGGTCATTCAGACCACACAGAATAATTCCTTCCTTCCCCATGCAGTTAGGAGGTAAATCTGTGTGTGTCGAATTTGATGTAGTCAATGCCCCTCTTGACTACAATATTTTGTTAGGATGGAGTTGGAATTACATGATGCAAGTGGTGGTTGCCACGTTTTTTTGGGTCTTGTGATTTTCGCATAAGGGCCAAATTGTGACCATTGACTAATTGTCCTTCTCTCATCCTGACCCTTCATTGGGGGCTTCCACAATCCTGATGATTGATAACCTGGGGCCTAGAACTGTCAACTTATGTGCCAATTTGTTTCCATCATTGATGGGAACTTTTGATTACCCATCGTCTTCCAACAATGTAAAGTTTTTATCGGTTGTTCCCGACCAACCGAGGGATGCAATTTTTCAAGTGTTGTCTTTAATAACGAGCTACTTTCACGACCTATGGAATTTACCTTCCCCAACGACCTCGATTGAAGGGATAGGGAACCTTGGCATGGTCATGCCCTTATCCATGGATGAGGTTGTGTACAACATTGTCCAGCAAGCCTCGGCCAACCCCGATTTGGATCCCTCATGGGAGTTAGATCCAGTTCGTGAGCCTATTTGAGATCAAATTTCTCTTGGAACTAAAGATCCTTTAGACTTGGTCTTGCCCTCCGATGAAGAAATTATCGAGGCAATGAATGGTCTCGATAAACATTGGGATGATCTACATCATAGATCTTATTTTCTTCTCGATCTTAGGAGTGTGGAGGTGGGAGAGTTTGATTTGACCTTCAATGGAGATAGCCCTTATTCTATGAATCCTCTGGCTACGCATAGATTTTATGCTTAGGTTAACATGGAAAGCATTGCTACAAAGATTCCAATCGATATCTCCATAACCCCTAACATTGTGGATAAGATTTTCATCAGATCATATTTCTCCCCTGAAGAGATTCAAATTTACACCAAGTTATTCAAGGAGTTCCACGATGTTTTTGCCTAGTCTTATGAGGAGATGTCAGGAATCAATCCATGGATTGTCAAACATGAAATCACAACTTTTCCTGATACCAAACTGATCCAAAATAATATTTTTTTGGTCAATCTTCACAAAGCGGCAACAATCAAGGAAGAAGTAGATAAAATTCTCAAAGTCAGTTTATCTACCCCATACAATTGACGGAATGGGTGTTAAACCTAGTTCCTGTCAACAAGAAACAGGGAACGATTCACATTTGTATGGATTTCCGTGATTTGAACAAGGCTTGGATGAAAGACAATTTCCCAACCCCATTTATCGATCATATTGTCAATGAATGTGCAAGCTGTGAAGTCTTTTCGTTCATGGAAGGTTTTTCAGGATACAATCAGATTCAAATCAAATCCGAGGACCAACATAAAATGACTTGTATTTGTCCTTGGGGTACCTTCACATATTGAAAGATGCATTTTGGCTTGAAGAATGTTGGAGCTGCCTTTCAGCGAGCCATGGCATTCACTTTTCATGACTTGAAACACATAGTCAATGCGTACCTCGATGATCTATCATCATGTTCTGAGAAGAGATATTATCATCCAACCCATCTACGACTAATCTTTGAGCAATGTCACTACTACCAGATTCACTTGAATCCTACAAAGTGTAGTTTCTGCATGATGTCCTATAATATTTTAGGTTTCATCATGTCGAAAACAAGGATTGTGATCGATCCTCTTAAGGTTGAGTCAATAGTTCAATTGCCTCCCCCATGCACAATACCCCAGCTTCAGAGCTTACAGGGGAAAGTGAATTTTCTTCAGCGTTTTGTCACTAATTATGTTGAGATCACTAAAGGATTCATGTGTCTTTTGAAAAAAGGGGTCCCATTCTGTTGGCATGACACTTCTCAACTCTCTTTTGAAGCGTTGAAACGTGCCCTAACACCTACCCTGTTGATTAAGGTTGGTTGTCATTGATGTCAACCCTTGAAGAAAGCCTCGTAGCACAAAGGTTGGGTAATGGACCCAAGATTGTTTGATGTAAATATGACTCGTTATTGTCTTGTCATGGTTGATAATAATTATAAATGGATGAACTCCAAAGTGGTCCCCTTATGGTGAAAGCCCTCATAGGAAGATGCTTTGCGGATTGAGTTATCCTAGAAGTATGGTTAGAGAACCAATGTTTATTTGTGGAATAATGAGATTAAGGTCAGTGAATTTGTCATTTAAACTATCCTATATGGATATTTCTTGTCATGCCATTTTTGGTGGTATGTGGAACGTCACATAACTCCTCACGGTTAGAGAGTTATGACCATGAGAAGTTGGAGAACCCAGGTTTGGGTAATCGACCCAAGTTTGTTTGATGGATAATGGTATGATTTTTGATATATTTGCAGATAAAATTATTATATATGGATGGTACATGTCATTCCATTTCTTTTTTTATGTGGAATGTTACATAACTCCTCACGATTTGAGAGTTATGGCCTTACAAAGTTGGAGGACCCTCTTATGCCATCTAGAAGCCCCAAAAGGTCAAAGTAGTCAAAGTGGTTTAAGATATTTTAAAAGGTAAATAATAAATTTGATTGATGAGTGTAGTATAACTCAAAGTGAATACAAAACAAATTATTTAAATAATAAATTTAATGGAGAAATTAGAAGTGGGTTAACCCTAAAATAAGGAAAGAGGGCAAAATGACGTAGAAGATGTTTTAAAGGAAGCTACTTGGAGAGTATAAATAAGAGGCAAGGCTCTCTCATTTTAGACACACTTGAGGATATTGAATACCTATAGGTTTTTGAGGTAACCAAAGGATATATAAKATGAATTTATGAGGGAAGGTGAAGAAAAGAAGGCTGAAATTCAGGGAAGGATAAATTATTTTGATGATTCTTTCTAAGGTATGTTATTTACAGGTCATCTCACCATTTAAAAAATAAACTATTTTATAGAATGATTCAGACCGTGAAATTGATATTCCATTGAGGAAACATATCCAAGTATCTATGGTAAAAAAATCATCTTGTGGGTCATTGTATTTTTGGTGTTACACTCCGTGGAAAATAGGGTTTGTGGCTAGTCTTGGAAATAGTCAAAAACACGTGTTTCGGGTAAAAACGTCATAAATACTTCATAACAGATCCAAATTCAGTAAGACAAAATTTTTTGGTTAGAGTACATTCTTTAGTATTATACATAATATTCTCAGATCGATTCAAAAAATATTTTGTGTGGGGCACACTCTACAAGGTCGCTCTCTAGAATGAGACAAAATTCAGCAAGGTATGCCATTTTTGCTATAAAAACTTTTGTGAGAGGTATCAAGTAATGAAACATGGAGGAATTGCATAAAAGACACTAAATAACAATGTGTATCAGTATCATATATTTATTCATTACAGGTACAAAGTTATGATTATTTCAATTTAGGGTTCTTGACTAATCCAAAACTAGTCATGTGAGACTAAAGAAACGTTTAATGTAAATGCTAGTATCTTGTTGTTTAAAGTTAAGGAAGGTTTGCAGGCATTTGATCATATGAACTAGGTCTATTACAGAGTTATAAATCATGTTTGGATGATGAAATTGATGAGGGATTTTGGTTGAGGTACAAGTTGGGTACATGGTTGAGACAAGTAGTTGATGAGTTGGCACATACATGAGGTGCATAGTTGATGATGTTGGTACATATTGATGATTCATATTTTATGAGTATTTGACACATGATTGGTACATCCTTGGTACATGGTTGGTT
>JASDQU010014895.1:99212-118346 GCA_032191745.1 Picea mariana
CTCAAAAGTTCTGGATGACATTATCAGTAGTCAAAAATATCATATTGACAAGTCTGGCCTTGGATACAATCAGACAGAAAAGGGATCAAGCTCCAAAACAACAGAGCAAGAAACATATCCAAAAATTTATGCAGAAACAATCAAAGGGGATAGGAAGATATACAAGGAAGATTGCAGGGACACTCCTCCACCAAGAAGATTCAAATTTCAGAATCAACAACAAACAAATAGGCCTCAAGAATAATAAGGATTCATAAGAGAACCTCCTTTCAAAATATCTTCAACTCCCAGGTATCAAACTATATTTTTCGGTTTGTGTTATGCATGTAATAATTTTGGACATATAGTTGTGAATTGCAAAGATAACAACAGGAACAATAATAAATTTGAGAGTCATACACAAAGGGGTTATTCAATAATACTTAGTGAAACACAGAGAAGAAGTTACAACATGTTTGAATCTTTGAGCACTGAAGTGGAATGTTACAAATGTAACAATTTTGGACACATGTCCAAAGATTGTAGAATGATAGTCCTTCCTAAAGAACCTCAACATAATAACAACAGTCACAGACAGGAACCTCAGAAAACAACATGGATAAGAAAGCAAGATCAGTATAGCAATGAAGAATGCATAATTTCTCTAATAGCTAAGAAGAAGAAACACGGTTGGTATGTTGACAGTGGATGTTCACAACACATGATAGGTGATAGATACAAGTTTCTTACATTACGAAAGGAAAGAGATGGATCAGTCTCCTTCGAAAATTATGATTAAGCCAAATCCATTGGAAAAGTCATAATTTGATTTGGGAACAAGAATGAAAAGGTAGAAAATGTTCTACTAGTGGAAGATATGAAACATAATCTTCTAAGTGTGAGTCAAATATGTGACCAAGGTCATAAAGTTACTTTCGATTCACAAAAGTGTGAGATAAGAAAAGAAGGTTCAGTGAAATTGGTCTCTATAGATGCAAGAACTTCAAGCAAGATATATGTGTTAAGTGAAATTGGAAATGAAAAGTGTTGTATAGGAAAGGAATATGAAAGTTGGCTATGGAACAGAATAATGGGGCACATACATTTTGATAACCTTGTCAAAGTTAGCAAAAGAGAAGCAATCAGAGAAATGCCCCAGATCACGAAACCAACCAACACTTTATGCAAGCATTGTCAACAAGGAAAGAAAACAAAGACCAGGTTTAAATCAAAGGAATATTCAACAACAAGACCACTGGAAATTGTGCATACTGATCTAGTTGGACCAACTAAAACAAAGGGCTTAAAAGGTAATAAATACTTCATGTTATTAGTTGATGATTATACAAGAATGAATGCAGTGTTCTTTCTCAAGAATAAGTCAGAAGCTTTTGGAAACTTCAAGATATACAAGGAAATGGTTGAAAATGAAATGGATTCAAAAATCAAATGCTTGAGATATGATAATGGAGGAGATTTCACCTCAAAGGAGTTTATGGACTATTGCAGCAATCATGGAATAAAAAGGCAATTCTCTGTTTCTAGGACAACCCAACAGAATGGAGTTGTTGAAAGAAAGAATAGGACAATACAAGAAATGGATCAAACAATGTTAATGGATTCAAAATTGACAGATATTTTTTGGACACAGGTAGTGCATACAACAATTCACATTCAAAATAGAGTAATGCTCAAAAGCAACACTGAAAAAACTCTTTACAAACTATGGAAAGGAAGACCAGCAAATGTAAAACACTTTAGAGTTTTTGGAAGAAATGCTATATCAAAAGAGAAGATGGTGGAATGGGAAATTTCGACCCTCATGTGGACAAAGGAGTACTTTTTGGTTACTCAAGTACAAGGAAAGCATACAAGTGTTACGATCTAAGATTGAACAAATTTGTGGAAATCATCAACGTAACAATTGATGAAACAGGCAGACCAAAATCAAAGGAAGAAAATGAATCAATGAAACAGCCCTTAGAAGAAGAAGCATAATATGAAAAAGAAGTAGAAAAGGAATATGAAGAGAATCCGACAAAAGCATAAGAGAAAGTTGAACAAGTGTCTCAAAAGACACCCAGTAAACGCGTATAGAAGAATCATCCATCAGATCAGATTATCGAAAACAAAGATGCAGAAGTTGAGACTAGAAGAAGAATTCATTCACCAGAACAAACACACCTAGCACTCTTATCTACAATTGAACCAAACTGTTTTGAAGAAGCGAGTAAGGATGAATTTTGGAATAAGGCCATGGATGAATAATTGTATAAAACAGAGAAAAATGACACTTGGGAACTGGTTCCAAGACCAAAGAATAAGAATGTGATTGGCACAAAGTGGGTCTTTAGGAATAAATTGAATGAATATGGATATTTTACAAGGAACAAAGCTAGATTGGTATGTAAAGGATATGCACAGGTTGAAAGAATCGACTTTGAAGAGACATTTTCCCCAATTGCCAGAATGGAGGCAATTTCTTTTCTTTTAGCTTATGCATGCTCCAAAAATATTAAAATGTATCAAATGGATGTAAAATCAGATTTTCTGAATGGGGAACTTGAATAAGAAGTCTACATTGAACAACCAGAAGGATTTCAGTTGTTAGAAAATGCATATTATGTGTGTAAATTAAAGAAGGCCTTGTATGGTCTAAAACATGCTCCTAGAGCATGGTACTCTAGATCGGATAAGTATTTACAACAGGCAGGGTTCAGAAAAGGAAGTGCATACAACAACCTCTACATCAAGGTAAGTCAAGGTAATATTTTATTAATTGAAGTTTATGTTGATGTTATTATTTTCGGTAGTGATGATGACAGGTTAAGCCAAAAAATTGAAAAAGATATGCATAATGAATTTGAAATGTTGTTACTTGGAGAACTGTCCTTCTTTCCGGGATTTCAGATACACCAAAGAAACCAGGGAATTTTTATTTCTCAAACCAAGTATATCAGAGAAATGCTAAAAAGGTTCAGTGTGAAAGATTTCAAACTAGTTATCACTCCCATGCAAACTAGTTGCAAGTTGAGAAAAGATGATGATTCAAAGTATACAGATCAGAGGCAATACAAGTCAATGATTGGAAGCCTACTATATGTGACAACATCTAGACCAAATGTAATGCAGACAGTTGGACAGGTGGCACGATTTCAAGCAAGACCAAAGGAATCACATGTATTAGAAGTGAAGAGGATTTTCAGATATCTCAAAGGAACATAAGAGTTTGGATTATGGTATCCAAAAGGAAAGGATATATCACTTATTGCCTACACAAATGCAGATTGGGCAGGTTGTATTGATGATCGATGAAGCACCAATGGAGCATCATTATATTTGGGTGAGTGTTTAGTATCATGGTTAAGCAAGAAACAATCATCAGTATCCTTATCTACAACTGAGGCAAAGTACATTGCAAAAACATCATGTTGTACACAGGTTCTTTGGATGAAACAAACTTTGATAGATATACAAGTTGAGTATGATGAGACCATTCCAATGTATTGTGATAATACAAGCACCATCAGTATCTCAAAGAATCTGGTGATGCACTTCAGGATAAAGCACATTCCAATCAAGTATCAGTTTTTACATGAACAAGTTGCAGAAAAGAACATTAGAGTTGAGTATGTGGGCACAAAAGAACAAGTGGTAGACATATTTACAAAACCACTTCCACGGGAAGCCTTTGAGTATCTTCTCCAGAGACTCTGAGTTATTTATACTCCAAAATGAATGCTTTTGAATGCATATATTATTTTTCTTATATGTACATGAGGAAGCACCATAAGAAGACAGTTCAGTCAGGGGGAGCAAACCCATATGGAAAGATACCTTTTCCATTGATGAAAAGGGGGGAGAGATTTATCAGATGTAAATGATAGAGGCATGGTTCCAGGTGGAGCAGATTTATCAGATGCAGAGGACAGAGGCATGGTTCCAGGGGGACCATGAGTGATATGATTTCAGTATTGCATAAGAGTGTTTCCATCAATGCCAAAGGGGGATATTTTTTATTAAGGTTGGTTGTCATTGATGTCAACCCTTGAAGAAATCCCCATAGCACAAAGGTCGGGTAATGGACCCAATATTGTTTGATGTAAATATGACTCATTATTGTCTTGACATGGTTGATAATAAGTAGAAATGGATGAACTCCAAAGTGGTCCCCTTATGGTGAAATCCCTCATGGGAGGACACTTTGTGGATTGAGTTATCCTAGAAGTATGGTTAGAGAACCAATGCTTATTTGTGGAATAATGAGCTGAAGATTAGTGAATTTGTCCTTGAAACTATCCTATATGGATAGTGCTTGTAATGCAATTTTTGATGGTATGTGGAATGCCACATAACTCCTCATGGTTAGAGAGTTATGGCCATGAGAATGGAGAACCCAGGTTTGGGTAATGGACCCAAGTTTGTTTGATGGATAATGGTATGAGTTTTGATATATTTTCAGGTAATAATCTTCTATATGGATGGTACATGTCATTCGATTTCTGTTGGTATGTGGAAAGTCACATAACTCCTCACTATTTGAGAGTTATGGCCTTATGAAGTTGGAGGACCCTCTTATGCCATCTAGAAGCCCCAAAAGGTCAAAGTAGTCAAAGTGGTTTAAGAGATTTTAGAAGGTAAATAATAAAGTGAATTGATGAGTTTACTATAATTCAAAGTGAATACAAAATAAATTATTTAAATAATAAATTTAAGGGAGAAATTAGAAGTGGGTTAACCCTAAAATAAGGAAAGTGGGCAAAGTGACCTAGAAGATGTTTTTAAGGGGGTGAATCCGTGACCTAGAAGATGCTTTTAAGGGGGTGAATTAGTGACCTAGGGTAACCAAAGGATATCTAAGCCAAATTTCTGAGGGAAGGTGAGGAAAATAAGGCCGAAATTCAAGGAAGGATAAATTGTTTTGATGATGCTTTCTAAGGTATGTTATTATAGGTCAGCTCACCATTTTCACAATAACATTTTTTTCTAGAATGATTCAGAACGTCAAATTGCTATTACATTGAGGAAACATATCCAATTATCTGTGGTAAAAAATTCATCTTGTGGGTCGTTGTATTTTTGGATTTACACTCCGTGGAAAATAGGGTTTGTGGCTAGTCCTGAAACTAGTCAAAATAGGTGTTTCAGGTAAAAACGTCATAACTTCTTCATAACAGATCCAAATTCCATAAGAAAAAATGTTTTGGTTAGAGTACAGTATTTAATATGTTGTGTAATAGGTTCAGATCAATTCAACAAATATTCTGTGTGGGGCCCGCTCTACAAGGTATCTCTCTAGAATAAGCCAGAATTCAGCAAGGTATGCCATTTTTGCTATAACTACTTTTCTGAGAGGTTCCAAGTAGTGAACACTGGAGGAATTGAATAAAACACACTGAAGAAAATTTTGTATCAGTTTCATATATTTATTCATTACAGGTACAAAGTTATGATTATTTCAATTTAGGGTTGTTGACTAATTCAAAACTAGTCATGTGAGACTAAAGAAAAGTTTGATGTAATTGATAGTCTCTTGTTGTTTAAATTTAAGGAAAGTTTGTAGGTATGTGATCATATGCAACAGGTCTATTATAGAGTTATAAATCATATTTGGATGATGAAATTGATGAGGGATTTTGGTTGAGGTACAAGTTGGGTACATGGTTGAGACAAGTAGTTGATGAGTTGGCACATACATGAGGTGTATAGTTGATGATGTTGGTACATATTGATGAGTCATAGTTGATGAGTAGTTGACACATGATTGGTACATCCTTGGTACATGGTTGGTTGCACTTGTTTATGGTACAAGTTGATTACATATTGCTTGGTACAGGTTGGTGCATGGTTGATGCAGTTGTTTATGGTACAGGTTGATTATAGGTTGAGGTATAGGTTGATGCATGTTTGATGCATGGTTCAGGTTTATTGGTAGAGTTTTACAGCTGTATATCTCATAGTTATAGTGTGATAGTGGTTCCATCATTCTACTTCTACTACATGGTGGTTGGACGGGGAAAGGACAGGTGGTTGTAAATGGAGAACATAGGGGGTTGTAGCCTCCTTCTAGTTGTATCCAGAGAATTGGGGAGTTGGAGCTTCCCTCAGGTTGTTGCCTAAGAAACTAGGGGGTCAGAGCCTCCTTCCAGTTGCAGCTGGAAAACAAAGGAAGTTGGTTCTTCCAATGAATGTAATTCTTCAAGACATATAAGAAAAAGAATTATGTGGTTTTCTCCCAATTTGGGTTTCCACGTAAAACATTAGTGTATTGTATATGTGTGTGATTTTTCATTTCTTATTGCTCATTATTGGATAATAATTATACATTGATACAACACTTGCATTATTTGAATAAAAAGGATTATAATTATGCTATTACTGATTCACCCCCCTCTTAGTAATCCAACATACCCCTTTGCTCCTACCTCCTAATTATAACAAATATTTCTTGTTGTATCTGGTTGTTGCATAGTTGACCATGAGAATGGTCTTGGTCTAGAAAGATGACATGATTGAAGAGCACATTATATATTACCTTATTCGAGCCCTGGTTGGACCGGAACTCAACTAATCTCATGTTGAGAAACTTGCTTTGGCAATTGTCCATGTTGTCCAATGGTTCTGTCACTATATTTTTCTTCGCAAGACCACCATAATTATCGTCATAAACCCTTTCCAATATGTGTTAACACAACGATTCATTGAAAAAAATATCAATAGATGGATAGTTATCCTAAAGTAGTTTGACTTAGATTTTTTTTCTACGAAATACAAAATATCATTGGTCTTTGTCGAACTAATTTCAGAGTTGTCGGTCGAGTCTAGTGATATTATGCCTGAAGAATTGCATATCAATGGAGATATTTTTATGATTGCATATTTGAACCCATGGTATGGAGATATACTTATGTATCTCCAGACTTTGAAGTGCCTCACTTATGCTTCTCGTGATAAGCATCGAAAAATTCGACACCAGGCACAAAACTATCTTATACTCTATGACAATTTGTATTGTCAAGGCGTAGATTGCATTCTTTGACGATTTCTCACAAACAAAGAAGCAATGCTCGTTTTTAAGGATTGTCACACTGGAGCATGTGGCGGTCATTTGTCTGGGTTGGAAACAACCCAAAATATTCTATGTGCAGGTTACTTTTGCCCCTCATTAATCAAGGATTGTGTGGAGGAAGTCAAGAACTGCCACACGTGCCAGAGCTTTTTTCGAAAGATGTGGGCACAACCTGCTCCTATATTTATGTTTATTGTTGTTGTTCCTTTCACCAAATGGGGGGTTGAAATTACTACATGTCACCCAGCTTCATCCAGGGGGCATCATTACATCATCGTAGCAGTAGAATACTTCATGAAGTGGCTCGAAGCTATGCCGACATTTAGCAATGATGGAGAAACTGCGACCCTTTGCATCTTTAATCAGATAGTAGCAGGGTTCGATATCTTGAAAGATATTTTCACTGACCATTGCAGTCACTTAAAAAATAAAATGATGACATTAACATCAAATATTGGGTTCAAGTAGGAATATTTTTCACCCTACTACCCACAAGAGAATGTCCAAGTTCAAGTTGTGAATAAGTCTATTAAGACTATTCTTCAACGGATGATCAATTCTGCCAAGTCAAATTGGCATTTGATGTTGTATTCAACGTTGTGGGCCTATCGAACATTTGTGAAGACTTCCACCACTTTTTCACCTTTTCAACTCATATACAGGCTGGAAGAAATCTTACATATTAAATGTAAGATCCCTTTTTTAAAGTTGGCAGTGGAATTACTGTCGGACACTTCACCACTTGAGGAATGCCTTTTATATCTCGAGCATCTCGACGAGCAGTGTCGTGATGCAGTATTATCCAATGAGGCTCATAAGAAATGAGTCAAGTGTCAATATGATCGCTCCATTCACCATCATATTTTCTTTGAAGGCGATATTGTCTTGGTCTATGATCAAGACAAATATCCCCTAGGGGTAGGAAAGTTCAAACTCATGTGGTTCAGACCTTTCATTGTGAAAGAAGTCTTAGAGAAGGGCGTTCACCATCTAGTTGATTTTGTTGGAAATTATTTATCTGAGCCTAGAAATGGGATTTATCTTCATAAGTACTACTCTTATGTTGGTCACCTAGGTGGTTTCTTGTATATATATATAGTCTCTTATACATTTGTTGTCTTTTTTGTCTTGTGGACGTGTAGTTATTTATGTCTTCTTTTTCACTATGGCAGATGTCAATTGAATTAGATATTTACTTTGAGTTCGTGGACGACGCTAGCTGACACACTTGGTGGCTTGCTTCCGTAGTTTGGGTGATTTTCACACCTAGAGGCCAATTGCTATAATCTAGAGGTATATGTTTAGGCGACACAACCAATAATGTTATCGAGTACAATGCAGTGATAGAATTGCTATGTGATGATTTTTCACATGGAATTTCTCACCTCTGGGTTTAATTATATGCTCATTTGGTTGTGTCCCAGTTAAATGGGGTTTACCACGTTTATAATCCCACTATTCACCGACGATTCCTTAGGGTACGACTCCTAGAATGATATTTTGATTGCATTACATATATCCATGTTCCTAGGAGATTTAACTATTTAACTTATACTCTAGATAATGAAGTTTTATATTGGAATGTTGCTTACATATAAAAAAAAAAAAGCACACACATACACATGTAAATACATTTGTAAAAAATTTATCCATAAAGAAAGAAAGATGTATATATATGTCCAAAAATAGTGTTATGAGTACAAAAGTGGACATGGAAGCATCAAAAGTCATTGGTCTACATCGCTAGGCCTACGCCCTCAAAAAATATATATAGTACAAAAATTTCCCTTGGCACGTAAATGGTTCAATTCTATCAAAGTTCGAGGCCTATTGGCCCTGCTATAATGAATGACGACATTTGCAATATGCCGGAACAACTGGACCTAAGTCCGAGGCACCCCTACTACATGTGGCTACATAGTTAGGGGGAGATCCTTGATCTCAAGCATAGGAACGACATGAGTAAGAGAAGTGATTTTTCGCTTCACTTGTCGTAAGACTATATCAACCTCTCTGGCTAGGGTTCCTAGTGAAGTATTTGTTATAACCCTAAATTTCTCTACATATGCATACCTATCATTTGGCCCTCTTACTTTCATTTTTTGCCAAGCCATCATTGAGTTTCTCTTCTTAAAAAATCATTTTTTGAAGATGTACATGCCCTACACCAATATTTCCCATGTACATACACTTGTTGCACCACTACATCCCATGTACATACACGTGTTGCACAACTATAGCCTGCGTATACTTTCAAAAGTTGCAAGGAATTCATTGAGATTACAGGCTATTGGGTAGTTTCCCAACTAATCCACTGCCTATAGCTCATCACCCAAACAGATAACCATCCTTTTTTCATATAAGTGAGGTGTTGGGGTCTCATTCCACATCTAGAAATAAGAACAGTGAAACTCTACCTATTTCACATCCCCTCCTTGCCCCAAGCATTTGCAGATCTTTTGTGAGAATTTCCTCAGAATTCCCCAATTTGCCTTCCTTCCTCCATCATAAGCCCATCATACTTCCCAAGAATAAGGTTGAGAGGAGAAACCATATGGCGGTACACTTAGAGCTTGGTGAAGAGGATCTCATACTAGGTTCGTGGAGTAGTAGCCATCTTTGGTTGTACGTGATCATTGTATTATCAATAAAATAAGTACTTTTCCTGTCCCAAAACATGATGTGTCGAATGCTTGCATTTGATTTATGTTTTATTATAACATATAACACTTGATTTATATATGAATTACATGCTTGTAGTTTTATGTTTATCTGTCTTTGAATGCAGGCCAGCCTTGGGAAGAGGTTTGCATTCAATGAAGCTATCAAGCGTGAGAGGATCATCACCAGACGTGGAGTAGAGGTACAATTATTCGATCCTTCTCATTTTTCTTTTCATGTATGAGTCTGGGATATGTTTTAGGTAGTTAGAGAATTAAGACACTTTTAAATGATGATTGATCTACCTACATTGTAAACCCTAGTGTAGCCATAGGGGGGTTTTCCCACTAGTAGAATCGACAACCATATTGGGGAAGCCTCTAGGGTTTTAGGGGAATTTTTGGGTGTTTGATTGGTTTTATACCTTTTGATTTTTTGTTGAGTCTACTGAGTATTTTAAGGGATTATGGTCACCTATTGGTGCCATACCAGTTCTTCCTACCCTTTCAGTCTTTCTGTTTTATTTATTTTTTGAAGAAGTACAAAGGTGTATGTGGTCTGTTGTGGGTCAACACACGTACATATGCGCTCTAATTTATAGACAACCTGCATACATACGCATGATGATTAAGCATAAATAGCGTACCTGGTTCAAGGGACCGTTGTTAAGAAGAGGCAGTAAAACTCTTCCCTGATTGAGGTTTTTACTTCTCAGGGTATCTTGACAGAGTTCAATGCCTCTGTTTTTACAGTCAAATCCTGGGTTAGATGTCAGTTTTCTTGTCTTTTTGAAGATTTCTTCTGTTTACTTCAGAAAGGTTTTTGGGTGAGTATTTCAGTTATTGATCAACATGTTTGGTGTCTTTAGTGACTCCCTAGAATCCACAGTGGGCCAGAGGTTAGTTTTAGTCTTGTCTTATATTTTTCTTTTTTCCCTTTCGTTTGCTTTAAAGAAAAGAAGAAAAAGATTTAGTTTTGGTTTTTCTTGTTTGAAGCATTTTCAAATTAAAAAAAAAAATTCCTTTTCTCAGTTTGGTAAAGTAGTTGGAGTTAGTTATCTTACTTGTTAGGAAAAATATTTCATTTTTTAAGTTCTTTATTGATTTCTTAGAACATTAAGTAACTCGTAGTCAAGCGAAATTTCGTTTTAGGTCTTCCTTTTAAAGATCTTGAAAAAAACGTTAGTTATGAAAAATTTGGTTTAAAGAGTTAGTTGCAAATATTTATTGTTAACTAGAAGTAATTTTTCTGTCAGTTTCGTTTATTCCTCCTCTTTTCATCTCTCATACACATCACTAATTTCATTGCCATATCCTTTGAGTTAAAACAAGCGATTTAAAAAGAACGCTAATTTAAAATTAATTAGACTTTTATGTTTGTAGGGTCAATCAAATAGTTTAGGGTAGAGACTTGAATTGGGTTGGAGAGGAAACTCTTCAAGTGTTATAAATAAACATTGGATTCAGAGCTAGGGAGTGTAAAAGTCTAGTGACGTGAAAGTTATCTGGGACCCCCCTCTAACACAGGGGATAAACACAAGGTCATCTGAGGAAAGGTAGTGGAGATAACCCATCCAAAGCCGAACCAAATGTAGTGGGGAACGCATATTAAGGATCTGTTGTGGGATACTATCGTTTGCATTTTACTATGGAGCTTCGTGGACCTCAAATACATTGGAGATCCTCAATTGTCTTCCAGACCACTTGATTTTGATACCCTCGATGGTTTTTAGACTTGTTATCCTGCTCATTGCGGTCCACTCGACTGTTGACTGTACCTTCCTGGTGACTATTTGCGAGTTGGAAACTTAGTTTCCTTTATTCTAGGGATTTTCACAGGTGACTGCAGGGGTATACTGTAGTACCTAGGGTAGAAGTCAGGTCACACTTTGTAAAGTATACCTGGAGGGTGCTTCCATGTTCGAGTTGCACTTGCACCGATAAGTTTTTGTTATAACCCTAAATTGCACCAGACATGCTTACCTGGCATCAGTTCATTTCATTTGACTTCTTTTCCAAGCCACTACTGAACACATTCATAAAAAACACTCTTTTTGAAGGCATATGCGCCCTGCTCCACTACTGCACGCGTGTGTACGCTGGTTGACCCACTACAGCCCGTGTATACCTAAAAAACACAAAAAATGGAAAGCTAAAGATGGAACAGACAGTTTTGGGTAAGTTAACTAAACTGAATGACCCCCCATAGTCAGTCACATGACCAACTACCTAGCCATTTCTAGCCTATAAAAGAAGGGGTAGGGATCCCATTTGGAAGGATAAAAATCATACCAAAGAAACTATACCCGATTTAGGATACCCCTTGCCCCAACCTTTTGCAACTATTGTGTGAAGAGAAGCATATATATAAGTAGTTGGAGCACAGTTGAAGAGGATCCCAGGACCAGATTCGAGGAGCAGTGGTTGATCTTACTATTGTAAGGTTACTCTTGTGAGATTAATAAAAGAAGTACTTTTCCTGTCCTGCCATATGAGATTGTCAATATTTAAATTTGATTATATTTTGATAGAATCTCTAACCCATTAGTTTATATATCATATGCATGTGGAGTTATTTGTTTGTCTTTTATGAATGCAGGTCAACAATGGGAGGAGAGTTTCATTCAAGGAGCAACCAAGCATTAAAGGCATCGACATCAAACATGGAAACTAAGGTACAGTAACTTGATCTCTTTGACCTTGTATTTGCATATGAATAATGGGATTTAGGATTGGGATGTTGGTAAAAAGTAGGAGACTTTAGGTCATTTCAGCATGCATGATAAAACCCTTAATGCTAGTTTGTAGGAGAGATTTCCCACCCACAACAGAATTGGTGACTATACTGGGGATCTCTAGGGATTTTCGAGGTGTTTGTTGGGTATTTTTAATTGGTTTTACTACCTTTTTTCTGAGTTTTTGCAAAATTCTGAGCTAGTAGGGATTCTGGTCTTCCATACAAGTACTCCCTGCTTCCTTCACCTGACCATTTTTTTTTCTTTTTTTCGGGAAGCCACAGAGGCATACGCAGCATGCAGAAGGTCTTCCCACATATACATGCACCTTGACTTCTTACAACCCGCATACATACGCTTGTTGCTGAAGGATCAGTCATGTGTCTGTGTCCAGAATTTGTTTTTTCAAAAAAAAGAGGCTATCATCCTCTCCCATGTCAGAAGTGATCCTTCTCAAGGGTTTTCTAGGTCTGGTTCTGGTTTATGTGATTGTATTCTGTAGCCTAGGTATAACCTCAGATTAGATTTGTTTTATCAGATTTCCTTTCATCTTTTTCTATTAGAGTGAGTTTTTGTACCTTTAAGGGGTTCTAGTCTTCAATACCAATACTCCCTGCCTGAGCTTAGCTTCTTGTATTTCTTCTTTTGAAGAGAAATAGTTGCACACGTGGCCTGTAATAGTCTTACATGCGTGCATACACATCCTGTCTTTGGGCAGCCCGCGTGCATACGCTGGTTGTTGAAGTGACAGTCGTGTGTCTGTCTAGAAAATTTTGAGGAGGCAGTCATCCTCTTCCCTTTCAAGTTTTGTTTCTTCACAGGTTTTTCTTGTGTCTTTTTGGTCTCTGTCATAGCAGTTTCAGTCTAGGTTGTGTGCCAGTATAGCTTTCTTTTGCATTTGAAATTTTTCTTCCTTTGCTAGGATTTTTGATGAGCTAGTGAGTCAGTCTGATCTGCCTTTTTGGTTGTCAGTAACTCCTCATGGTTTGTCGTTGGATAGAATTCCTTTTTGGCCTTGTATTGTTCTTATTTTTTCACCTTTTTGCTTCATAAAATAAGAAGACATATTGTTTTAAATTTTCTTGTTTTTGAAGCACAATAAAAAAAAACACAATTTGTTTTTTTTCTTTTACTTCTTAGTTTGGTTAAAGAGTTGGTTGTTTGCATTAATCGATAAGAAAAGGATTTTTTTCATAAGTTCTTGGCTGATTGACTTAGGAAAATAAGTAGCTCATATTCAAGTGAAAGCTTGTTTTGATTTTTCAGTTAAAATATCTTAGAAAGAAAAAGTTTGAAAAGTTGGTTTAAAAAATTTTAAAAAGAGAAAATCTAAATTTGTCCAGAAGAAGTTATTTTGTTTCCACCTTGTTGTTTATCTTCTCTTTTATCTCTCAAAACATCACTAGTTTTACTTTCATAACCTTTGACTTAAGACAAGCCCAAAAATTAACGATTAATTAAAATCAACTAGACTTTATGTTTTGTAGGGCCCATCAACTAGTATAGGCTAGAGCCTTGATTTAGGATTGGAGAGGAAACTCTTTAAGGATGAAAAATAGACATAAGAGTCTGTGCTAGGGAGTGTCAAAATTTCAGTATCGTAAAATTTATCTGGGATCCCCCTCTAACACAGGGGATAAACACGAGGTCGTGTAAGGAAATTTAGTGGAGATAACCCCTCCAAAGCTGGACCAAACATAGTGGGGAACGAATATAGAGGGCTTGTCTTGGGATTTCGTTGATTGCATTTTCCACAGAGCTTCGTGGGTCTTGAATCCATTCAAGGTCCTCAATCATCTTCCAAAACACTTTCTTTCAATACCCTTGATAGGTTTTGGGATCGATACCCTTCTCATTGCGGTCCACTCGATTGTCAACTGTACCCGCATGGTGATTGTTTGCACGCTGGCAACCTAGTTGCCTATCTTTCTAATGACTTACACAGGTGACTACCGGGGTATACCACGGTACCTAGGACAGACATTGGGCCACGCTTTGTAGAGTATACCCGGAGGGTGCTTCCATATTCGAGTTTCACTTGCACCGGTAAGTTTATCTAGTGTTGGTTGTTGTAACTGTTCTTCCAACTAGTTAGTGACTGCTTGTTTTATCTCATAGGTGCTTTTTTTAGTGTGTGATGGTTTTCAAATGATTATATATTTCCCTAGTGTGTCTTTGATATTCTCACATAGTGGAGGATCAGGAGTTCCACTGGTCGTGAAGGCTTCTGGGCCTACCGTCGATTGTCCTCAAACCCCCCTCGCCACTGCTAAGGCAAAAATTAGACCAGCAAGGGTCTTTTGAGACAACCAGGTTACAGGAAACTGTGCCCAACCCATCTTCGAGAGAATAACTTTTGATTCTGGAGGAACCAATCATTTCTGACCTCATAGAAGAGGCTCCTAGTCCTTACAACCCTCCCATCATTGATCTATCAGTGCCCATCATCATACAGGTTCTACCTTACGAGTGTCTGGTAGTGTCACCAACAAAAATGGAAGAAAATGCTGCCACTTCTTTAGGGAATAATGATATTTCCTTCATGACTATCACTATTGGGGGTGTTCCACCTCCTAACCAACCATCGTCGGTCTAGGCCACCATGGTATTGACCTCTTCTACCTTAGGAAATGGTCTAATTTCGTCTATGGTGGCGATCACTACTCTATTTTCTTAGAACAAGACATGATATCCTTTCGTATTCGAGATGCCTGGCTTCAGTACGAGTACTATACTTTCCTCCTCCACTCTACAAAATTTGGCTCTAGGGGTAGGGATTTCCAACACTCCTCTACAAGGATCTATTGGGGGAATTTCCTCACCCTTTATCGCTTTCCCTTATGGCGGGGGTCATATACCCCCTTCATCCCCCTCACTCAGTGGTGTTCCTCAACACTCTGTTGGGCCTAACATAAACTTGTTTGGAGCAGGTAGTTAAGAAATCCCTCCTTATAATATGTTGGGTGGTTCAACACCTTTCACTTTGTTCAACATGTTTGCTAACAATGCTTTCTCGTCAACTATCGTTTCAGCCGGGGGAAACCTTGGTTATGGACAACCGCATCCTGTACAGAGTATTATTCCTGCACAGGGGGCACACTTAGTAATTCCTTCCTCACAAGGATCTTGGAATCCATGGCAGAGACCAGTCCCTTGACAGGGATGTTGATCAAAGGAAATGCTTTCCATACCCAGTGGAACCCCGGGCAAGTCCCAATGCCTATGCCCATCGGATCAGCAGGGGGAAACCCCTCCCAAAATCCTTAGAATGTGACGCAAGTTCAGCCCTTTACGTATTATTACAGAAACCAAAATATGATGTCTCAACAAGTGCCCAATCCATACACTGGTCACGGTCATGGTTATTACCAGAGCCCTGGCCAACAACCTAAATTTTCTTGGTAACTTGGTGCTAGTCAAACCCCAGGCTCATTTTTCCCTGGCTACATCCACAACCCAAACTACCGTTTCTGGCAACCCTACACTTGCCAAATTGACAAGGCTCTTAAATGACCCCATCTGTCATGATCTGAGTTGGCCTCCCATGCTGACCAAGTTGCCTTCAGACATTCCAAAGTTCAAGGCCAAGCCTAATGAAGATCCTGGTGATCATGTGACTACCTTACACTTATGGTGCTCGTCCAACTCGTTAAAATATGACTCCATTCAGTTGCAATTGTTGCAACGCACTCTCATAGGGAGTGCTGCGAAATGTTACATTGAGATCGACCTCTCATGATACTCTTCATTCGACGAATTGGCAATGGATTTCCTGAACCATTTCCAATTACCTGTCAGTTACAACGCCAACACTGAATTGCTGGCCAATTTCGAGCAGACAAAAGAGGACCATATCTCGGATCATATTCGAGAATGGAGATACTAGAAGAGTTTGATCAAAGTGTCATTCCCACCAGCGTTCCTGCTAGAGTGGTTCCTTAAGTCTTTGGTACCCCAGTTATCTAAAGACATCGCAATGTCTGGAGTGTTTTTCGAGGAAGACGCGATAATGAGAGTGAAACAACTAGAGCTAATTTACTCTCAATCTGGTTTACTCTACGATATTTTTTCAGATGCACCGAGGTCAATCCTTGACAAAACCAGGCAAAGGTCTGGATCACATGCTGATGGCATTATTGGTTCAGCACAAACCAAGCCCGCTGATCCATTGTCAAATCAATTGCAACAATTGTTGATACAACAGAAAATGGCCAGCCAAACCACTGGTTCAGCTGCTCCCCCTACCCAAAAGTCGGATGTACATAGTGTGAAAACAATAAACCCAAAGGCCACCCAACAACCTAACAGAAAGAAGAAACAATGGAAAAAGGGTAAGGGGGATAATAAACACACCGATAATGCTGGCAGAGGCGACAGTGAAAATAAGAAGTCAAAGTATCCTTGTAATATTTGCAATGAAGACCACCCGACCCATCAGTTCTCTCGGCTTGTGGAGGCCCAGAAGTTATTGGAACAACAACAGCCTATCATGTTAACAAACCCGTTCCCACATAGGAAAAATCTAACTCAAGCCTCCTCACGTGCAGAAGGGGGCAGTCTAGGACCCTCTCTGTCTTCAAGTAATCCTTCATCTGCAAATGTGTATATGATGAAAGGTGATGTGTACATAGCAACTAGAGCACATGATTACGGAAATCCAGGCACCTCTGAGAAGGGTAAATAAGTCGAAAACCCACCTCTTCCTCTTCATATTGAGAAGACATTGGGTGAAACAAAGACACGCATCCCCAAAGGTGTGTTCAAGAAAGATTCTTACAACCCAAACGCAAGGGCCACCCAGAACTACTCTATGGTGGAGGATTTACCACAAACCCCTTGTGCGATGTCTTCTTTGGAAGTCCTCCAGAGTTTCCCTTCCCAGAGAAAGGCCCTGTTAACTGCCTTAGGATCTTTCGAGACTTGTAACCCAAGAATGATCATGCTTGATACCTCTGACTTAAAACCTTGTCTTCCTTACCACGTCACTTTTCAGATAGTAGTGGCTTATACCATGAAAACGTTTACCCGAAATATTTTCTGTAAAGTGGTGGATGAGGGTGCCTCGACATGTGTGATGTCTTTGGCATGTTGGAAGGCCATTGGCCAACCCATTTTGTCTCCATCACCTACTCTACTTACAGCTTTTGATGGTCATTCTTTCCGACCACATGGGATCATCCCCTCTTTCCCCGTCCAGTTAGGGGGGAAAACTGTGTGTGTCAAAGTTGAAGTGGTCGATGCGTCCCTCGACTACAATAGTTTGTTAGTAAGGAGTTGGACCTACACTATACAAGAAGTGGTTGCGATAGTGTTCTAGGTCTTGTTGTTTCCTCATGAGGTCAGGATTGTGACCATTGATGAGTTATCCTTCTCCCGCCCTGACCCTTCATCGGGAGTCTCCATGGTCCCGATGATTGATAACCCCCAACCTGGAATAATCAATGTAGGGGTTGGTTTGTGCCCATCATTGATGGGTACTTTTGATTACCCGCCTTCGACTCACAATGTCCATTATATGATGGTTGTCCTCAACTAGCCTTGGGCTGAAATTTTTCAAATCTCGTCATTTTGCACGATGTACTTTCACGATCCATGGATCCCTCCTTCCCCATCCACTACGATGGAAGGGACAGAGCACCATGGCATGGCCATCCCTTTGTCCATGGCATAATTTTCATACTTGATCATTCAACAAACTTTTGCTGACCCCAATCCGACTCCAGCACAAGAGTTAGATCCGGTGCTCAAACCTATTTGGGCTCAAGGTTCCCTTACTGATACAGATTCTTTAGATTTAATCTTGCCTTCAGACAAAGCGATTATTGAGGCAATGACTAGTTCAGATAGACCCTGGGATGATCTTCATCATAGATCTTACTTCCTCCCAGAGTTAGGACGAATTGAAGTAGGAGAATTCACTCTGACCATGAATGGAGATAAAGATTGTTCTATCAATCCTTTGGAAACACATGCAGTTTATGTTGAAGGAAATATGGCCACAATAGCCAAGATGATACCTATTGACATCTCCAGAACCCTTGGTGTCGTGGAGAATATCTTTGTCGGAGCAGAATGCTCTCTCGAGGAGATTCAAATCTACACAAATTTATTTAAAGAATTATGCAACGTCTTTGCCTGGTCTTATGAGGAAATGCTAGGAATAGACCTAAGAATTGTTGAACATGAAATCACAACTTATCCTGATGTCAAGCTGGTCTGGAAAAAGTGTCTTCTGGTCAATCCTAGGAAAGAAACAACTATCAAGGCTAAAGTAGATAAACTACTTAAAGATGGTTTCATCTACCCCATCCAATTGTCTCAATGGGTGTCGAATCCCGTGTCAGTCAATAAAAAATAGGGTACGATTCACATATCCATGGACTTCCATGATCTGAACAAGGCCTACCCAAAAGTTAATTTCCCCATGTGTTATAACCCTAAATTGTACCACACATGCTTACCTGGCATCAGGCCAACTCATGCCTCTTCTTAGCCAAAGCCATGCTGAGTAACTCCTCAAAAAACCCTTCAAAACAAGTAACCCACGCCCTAACTTCTCACTGGGCGCGGGCATCCTCCTGCTGTCTTCTTACTGCACGCGGGTATCCGCGGGCTAGCCTAAAACAGCCCGCGAGTACCTAACAATGCAAAAAATCAGGAAAGTTTCCGCCGAGACTCGGGGCTTTTTGTC
>JASDQU010014896.1:0-12755 GCA_032191745.1 Picea mariana
CCAAAGAGGCAACCTATTCAACGGACATGCAGCGCGGGTACAGGTATGTAAAGCTTCTCATAGATCGTGGTTTGTTTCAGAATGGTAATTTTGAAAAGCAGAGCATGGACATAGTTGTCAACAAACCTGTGAATGTATGGAAAGAGAAGTATATAACAGTGCACGATGTTATTCGGGATATGGCAATCTACATTGGGGAGAAGGAGGAAAATTATTTATGCAGTGCAGGCCAACAGCTCGAAGATTTCCCACACAATCCGACACAGGACGATTGCAAAAGAATGTCTCTCTGCCGTAATAAAATTAAATCTCTGCCCAACCGTGATTTCCAGTGCCCAAAACTTGTGAGTTTACTCTTATCCCAAAATCCATTATCTTGTAATGTTCCTGAAAGCTTTCTGATCAACCTCACCTCTTTGAGGGTTCTAGATCTCTCCTATACCCGTATAGAGTCAGTGCCAACATCTCTAACACAACTTGCATTACTCCAGTTTCTCGATTTGAGTGGTACTGTCATCAAGGAATTGCCTGAAGGCCTAGGAAACCTTGCACAACTCCAATATCTTAATTTAGGTGGTTGTCTGATGTTGGTGTCACTGCCATGTAGCATAGGAAAGCTGAAACAACTTAAATTCATGGATTTATGGTCCTGCCCCCAATTAGTATTGCCACCCGAGCTTTCTCAAGTCACTTCATTGAGAAGACTAGATTTGGATATTGGTTTAAATATTGATTCTTTAATAATCGGTAACTGGTCAGAAATGAAGCATTTACTTTTATCATATAGGACGAATCATGATCTTCCCCGGGAGATACAGAATATGAAGAAGTTGCAGAGTTTCCATTTATGGGAGTACATAGGGGTAAATTTGCCAAATTGGATATATGAGTTTCAACAACTTGAGAGGTTAGAATTGTTCAAATGTTCTGAACTGGCGGAGCTTCCTTCGTTAGAGAGGTTGCCGAATTTAAAATTTCTGAAACTAGCAGTGTGCCGCGAGGTGAAGGATTTGGGGATAGGGAGTTCTGGAGATCCCAGTGGATTTCCAATGTTACAGATGTTGGTTTTGTACCAAATGAAAAATCTACAGAGTCTGACAGGGCCATCATGTGAGGGAGGTGTGTTGAAAGAAGGAACACTTCCCAAACTTCGCTTGTTAAAGATTTTCGACTGTCCAGCATTAAAGAAATTGCCCATGGGTATGGAGAAGTTACCCAATTTAACAGCATTATATGGTCAGGAAAGCTGGTGGGAAAATGTAATCTGGGAGGATACTAATATGAAAATATGCCTCGATAAAGTATTTAGAATCAAGGAGGTAGTAAGATTTTAAATAAAATTAGGTGAAATTAAATACTGAAGTGTATTATTTATTTTAAGTGTAATAATATAAATAAATATATGAGATATCAAATTGTATGTATATTTATGAGATATCAAATTGTATTGAAAGTTTGTATATTTTTTTATGGCATATGTTGTATAAATGTTTTTTCTCTTATTTGAATTTAAATTTGTAAAAAATAATTTTCTTATTTGAATTTAAATTTGTAAAAAATAATTTTTTATATTTGTAAAAGGATAATTTTAAATATTTTTTATATTAATAAAAAATTGTAGCATAACTCTCAACAAAATTACATGAAATTTGTGGTTTTTAGTTTTTAAAAACAAGAACAAAAATTATTACTAACTACCAGCGTATAACACAACCTATCTAGATATTTAGGAAGTACTTCCCAATATTTCTTGATAGTATAGATTCTACAAAATAAACCTAAGATCCTAATAAATTTATAAAACATAGAACCTAATAGAAAGCATGACGATTTCCTATTTCTTCCATAGCTACATTCACTCGGTCCGAGTCTTGCTTGATAATTTCCATGTCTTCAACTAGTTGGTGCACCATTTTGTCTTCCTTCATCTTCTTGCAGTTGGAATTGACTGATGCACTTGGTTTGAAGCTATCGACTGATCTTCCTTGGTCAGATTTATGACCATGTTCTTGAGCATGTTGCATTCCACCTCCAAAACAACCATTTGACGCTTTTGTTGAACCAAAGTGCCCATAATTGTTGCTATTAGAGTGGTGACCTAAGACTCATTCTCATGAATTTTTGTTGTAGTTATGAAGATTGAGGTTCTATTACGATGCATATATTCCTCATGGTTCTTTAGAAAATGGCTAATGTTGGTTTCATTCTTTGGCTTATCTTTTGTCCTAAAATCCCATCATTATCCACCATTTTCTTCACTAAACCTCCATAAATCCCTCATATTTTATTGAAATTGATTAATATAGTATCTTGATTGTTATTTCTACATTAAAATCGATTTATGGATTTTTTGTGTTAAAAATTGAAATTAAAAAAAAAAATTAAAAATGTGGTAACTTCATGTAAATGCTTTATGTTCTGACATGTGGCATAACAGGTAGACCAAAATGAAGGACATGGCCTTGATCTGGAATGTACACAGATGGTGAAAAATCTATCCAGCCTCAGATTCAAAGTTCCTAAATATTTGGTCAACACTGGTGAAACCCAGCTAGTCTAGCAGAAAAATCTGAATCATAAATGAGTAGGCTTGATATTTTGCTTATGCTTAGGGATTCAAACTAATTCGACCTGACCTGCTTTGGGGATTAGTTAGGTTTTTATGGAACGAAAATAGCCTCCTTTTGTAATTTTGTGATAAATAAGTAATAGAAACATGTAATAGGAGGATATGATATGTTAGTGATGCAAAGAAAAGACATGAGACTGTGTACGAGCTTCAGAAATCTGTTTTGATATAACTAATTTCCAGACTTTGATATATCATTCATGGTGTTATGATTTAGTATTTTCATCATTTGAAGTTGTTTTTTTCAAGTGTGCTTGCAAGCGTGGAAGGGCCCCCATGTTATGTTGGTACACTTTTCTTCACGATTCCATTAGATTCATATATTCAGATCTGAATTARCATTTTTTTTATTTWATCTTCATGCTGTGAGTTCATAGATTTCAATTAAGTTGTGTTTATAATTCCAGTCATCATTTCTATTTCATGGCTCATGGTTATAATTGAAGGATTCAATTACTAGATTAATGAGCAGTTCTTGTAAGAGGGTTTAATTGTGTATTGAATTCAAGATTATCTCTGTGGTCTCTGTTTTAATGCATTTGATTTAAATGTGCTGATTTGGAAGAGCTTTTGTGAACTGGAACCTTGTAAAAGGATTGAAATCTCAGACAATTGTGAGCAAGGATGTTAGATCAGATTTAATTAAATGAGTGTTTAAAGTGAGTGAGGAACCAAATATCAAACTCTTGTAAAAAGAGTGTTAGAACCTGCTACAGTAAACCTTCATCTAGGAAATTAGATCCTTCTAGGTTTATATATTTTAGACAAGTGCCTCTAAGAATACCTACCTTGGTTGACAATAAATTTAAGCCTAATCTAGAGCAGTAGATTGGACCAAACACCGAATCTCCTATAATTCTCAATAATCCATCCCAAATCTAATATAGTCCAAGCTCCCAGTGAGAATCACATTCTTTGTATTTTCCTCTACCTGGATTCCTTGGTTCACCCATCGTTTACCTTCAGGCCACATAAGTGCCACTATTGGTGTATATGAGAAACAATATTGTTTAGATTACCGCCCACCAAAATATAATTAAGCAGAGCTAAAGAGGGTTCAAACATGAATAATCAATTGGCACATGAAAAGAAAATGAGAGCACTTGCAAAAGCTGTAACACCAAAGCTAGTAATGATCCAACGAATTACGTGCCTCCTTAAGCTAATATGATTCAACAATTTCAACTTCCAACCCAGTGAAACCCTGAACTAGATCAGAATGAGTAATATACTATTTGTGATGAAATACACTAGAGAATAACTTCTTAGAATTGAGCAATACTCATATTGAAAGGACAAAAACCCCACTGAAGAAGGGGCTGTGACACAAACTAAAACCACAAATCCCAAGCTTAATGTAAGCCTCCTTGAATTGATCAAGAATAGAGTAGGAGGCTCACCTATTTATCTAATCAAGACTGAAATCATGCACATTATCACAATCAAATTGGCAGAACTCACCAAGATGCCTCATAGACTTGAAACCTAGGTTCTCCACCAATGCATTCCAGACTAAAGAATCATAATCCCACCTTGACAAGTGAGGCTTCTTCCAAAGGATACACTCCAAAATGAATGGTTTTGAATGCTTATCTTATATTTCTTATATTTATACGAGGAAGAACCATAAAGAGGACAGTTCAGGTCGGGAGATCAGTTTTAGGAAGAGTTTGGTCAGGGGGAGTATCCCCAAGGGCAGTTCAGTTAGGGGGATCAGCCCTGGATGGAAAGATACATTTTCCATTGATGACAAAGGGGGAGAGATTATCATATGCATATCAAAGAAGCATGGTTCTAGAGGGAGCGATGGTCACAGGGGGAGCATGAGTGATATGACTTCAGTGTTACATGACATAACTTCAATATTGCATCAGAGTATTTCCATCAATGCCAAAGGGGGAGATTGTTGATTAATTGGGTTGGTTTTCATTGATGTCAACTTTTGAAGAAAGTTTGGTAGCAAATTCTAGTAGCACAAAGGTTTGGGTAATGGACCCAAGTTTATTTGATGGATAATGGTATGAGTCTTGATATATTTGCATGTAAGACTATTCTAGATGGATAGTGCATGTAAGTTTATTTGAAGAAAGAGACATAATCATTGAAAATTTGGAAGCATAGATTGTCACATTAAGAAATGATCTTCAAAAGAAAAATATGCAGAACAACTCAAGAGTTTTGGATAACATTATCAGCAGTCAAAAGCCTCATCATGACAACTCCGGACTTGGATACAATCAGACAGAAAAGGGATTAAGATCCAAAACAACAGAACAAGAAACATATCCAAAAAGCTATGCAGAAACAATCAAAGGGGATATGAATACTTACAAAGAAGATTACATGGACACTCCTCCACCAAGAAGATTCAGATTTCAGAATCAACAACCGACAGATAGACCTCAAGAAGAAGAATGATTCAGAAGAGAAAAAACATTCAGAATATCTTCAACTCTCAGGTATCAAACTATATTTTTTGGTTTATGTTATGCATGCAATAATTTTTGACATAAAGCTGTGAATTGCAGAGCTAACAGCAGGAACATAAACAACCTCGAAAGTCATACACAAAAGGGTTATCCAAGAAGACCTAGTGAAACACAGAGAAGAAGTTAAAAAATGTTTGAATCATTGAACACTAAAGTGGAATGCTAAAAGTGTAACAACTTTGGACACATGGCCAAAGATTGCAGAATGGTAGTTCCTCCTAGAGAACCACAAAAGAACAACAACAATCACAAACAAGAACCTTAGAAGAGAACATGGATAAGAAAGCAGAATTAGTATAGTAATGAAGAATGCACACTCGTTCTACAAGCAAAGCAGAAGAACCGTGGTTGGTATGTTGACAATGGTTGTTAAAAACACATGATAGGTGATAAAGACAGGTTTTTTACATTAATAAAGGAAAGAGATGGATCAGTATCCTTCGAATATGATGATTTAGATAAAATCATTGGAAAAGACACAATCAGAATTGGGAACAAGAATACCAAGGCAAAAAATGTTCTACTAGTAGAAGATATGAAACATAATCTTCTAAGTGTGATTCAAATGTGTGACCAAGGTCATAAAGTTACTTTCAACTCACAAAGTACGAGATAAGAAAAGAAGGTTCAGGAAAATTGATTGCAATAGCTGCAATAACTTCAAGCAACATATATGTATTAAGTGAAATTGGAAATGAAAAGTGTTGTCTAGGAAAGAAAGATTAAAGTTGGCTATGGAACAGAAGAATGGGTCACATACACTTTGATAACCTTGTCAAAATCGGCAAAAATGAAGCAATTAGAGAAATGCCCCAGATCATGAAACCAACCAACACTTTATGCAATCATTGTCAACAAGGAAATCAAACAAAGACAAGGTTCAAATCAAAGAAATATTCAACGACAAGACCACTATAAATTATGCATATTGATATAGTTGGACCAACTACAACAAAGGGTTTAAAAGGTGAGAAATACTTTATGTTATTAGTTGATGATTATACAAGAATGACTGCAGTTTGCTTTCTCAGAAATAAGTCAGAAGCTTTTGAAAAATTCAAGGTCTACAAGGAAATGGTTGAAAATGAGATGGATTCAAAAATCAAATGTTTGAGATCTAATAATGGAGGAAAGTGCACTTCAAAGGAATTTATGGACTACTGCAACAAACATGGAATAAAAAGACAATTCTTCATTTCTAGGACACCTCAATAGAATTGAGTTGTTGAAAGAAAGAACATGACAGTACAGGAAATGGATCGAATAATGTTAATGGATTCCAAATTGATAGATACCTTTTGGACACGTGCAGTGCATACAACGATTCACATTCAAAACAGAGTAATGCTTAGAAACAAAACAGACAAAATTCCCTACAAACTATGGAAAGGAAGACCATAAAATGTGAAGCACTTCAGAGTATTTGGAAGCAAATGCTATATCAAAAGAGAAGATGGCAAAATGAGAAAGTTTGACTCTCGTGTGGACAAAGGAGCACTTGTTGGCTACTCAAGCACAAGGAAAACATACAAGTGTTGCAATCTGAGGTTGAACAAAGTTGTGGAAAACATCAATGTAACAATTGATGAAATAGGTAGACGAGAATTAAAGGAGGAAGAAAATGAATCAATGGAACAGATTTACAAAGAAGAAGCAGAAGATGAAAAAAAAGTAGAGGGGGAAGATAAAGAGGATTGGACAGAAGTAGAAGAGCAAGTTCAACAAGTGCCTCCAAAGACACTTAGAAAACGAGTACAGAAGAATCATCCTTCAGATCAGATTATCGAAAACAAAGATGTATGAGTTGAGACTAGAAGATGAATCTGTTCAACATAACAAACACACCTAGCACTTTAATCTACGATTGAACCAAACAGTTTTGAAGAGGATAGCAAGGATGAATTTTGGAATAAGGTCATGGATGAAGAATTGGATCAAATAGAGAAAAATGACACTTGGGAATTGATTCCAAGACCAAAGAATAAGAACGTGATTGACACAAAATGGGTATTCAGGGATAAATTGAATGAAGATGGATAGGTTACAAGGAATAAAGATAAATTGGTATGTAAAGGATACACACATGTTGAAGGAATCGACTTTGAAGAGACATTTTCCCCAGTTTCCATAATGGAAACAATCTGATTGCTCTTAGATTATGCATGCTCCAAGAATATTAAAGTGTATCATATGGACATGAAATTATCTTTTCTGAATGGGGAACTTGAAGAAGAAGTCTACATTGAACAACCAGAAAGATTTCAGTTGTCAGAGAACGCATATTATGTTTGAAAATTGAAGGCGGCCTTGTATGGTCTAAAACAAGCTTTTAGAGCATGATACTCTAAACTGGATAAATATATACAGCAGGAAGGGTTAAAAAAAGGAAGTGCAGACAACAAACTCTACATCAAGGTAACTCAAGATAGTATTTTATAAATTGAAGTTTATGTTGATGTGATTATTTTTGGAAGTAATGATGATAGGTTAAGCCAAAAATTTGCAAAGGATATGCAGAATGAATTTGAAATTTCATTACTCGAAGAACTATCCTTCTTTCTGGGTCTTTAGATACGTCAAAACAACCAAGGAATTTTTATTTCTCAAACTAAGTATATCAGAGAAATGATAAAGAGGTTCAGAATGGAAGATTGCAAACCAATTATCACTCCCATGAAAATCAGTTGCAAGTTGATCAAAGTTGATGATTTAAATTTTACAGACCAGAGACAATATCGGTCAATGATTGACAACTTACTATATGTGACAGCATCTAGATCAGATGTAATGTAGGCAGTTGGACAGGTGGCACGATTTCAAGAAGCACCAAATGAATTACCTGTATTAGCAGTGAAGAGGATTTTTAGATATCTCAAAGAAACAAAAGAGATTGGATTATGGTATCCAAAAGAAAATGATCTATCACTTATTGCCTACACAGATGCAGATTGGGTCTGTTGCATTGATGACCAACGAAACACTAGTAGAGTAGCGTTCTACTTAGGTGAGTGTTTAGTATCATCGCTAAGCAAGAAACAATCATCAATATCCTTATCTACAATTGAGGCAAATATATTGCAGCAGCAACATGTTGTACACGGGTTATATGGATGAAACAAACTTTGACATATATGTAGGTTGAGTATGATGAGTCCATTCCAATATATTGTGATAATACAAGTGCCATCAGTATCTCAAAGAACCCAATGATGCACTCCAAGACGAAGCACATTCTAATCAAGTATCACTTTCTATGGGAACAGGTTGCAGAGAAGAAAATCAAAGTTGAATATGTGGGCACAAAAGAACAAGTGGAAGATATCCTTACAAAACCACTTCCATGGGGAGCCTTTGAGTATCTTCGCTAGAGACTCAGAGTAATTTCTACTCCAAAATGAATGGTTTTGAATGCTTATATTATATTTCTTATATTTACACGAGGAAACACCATAAAGAGGACAGTTTGGTTCGGGAGATCAGTTTCAGGAAGAGTTTGGTCAGGGGGAGTATCCCCAAGGACAGTTTAGTTAGGGGGATCAGCCCCAGATGGAAAGATACATTTTCCATTGATGACAAAGGGGGAGAGATTTATCATATGCATATCATAGAAGCATGGTTCCAGAGGGAGCGATGGTCACAGGGGGAGCATGAGTGACATGACTTCAGTGTTACATGACATGACTTCAATATTGCATTAGAGTGTTTCCATCAATGCCAAAGGGGGATATTGTTCATTAATTGGGTTGGTTTTAATTGATGTCAACCCTTGAAGAAAGTTTGGTAGAAAATTCCATTAACACGAAGGTTTGGGTAATGGACCCAAGTTTATTTGATGGATAATGGTATGAGTCTTGATATATTTGCATGTAAGACTATTCTATATGGATAGTACATGTCATCCCATTTCTAGTGGTATGTGAAACATCACATAACTCCTCACAGTTAGAGAGTTATGGCCATGTGAAGTTGGAGAACCCTCATGAGTCATCTAGAAGCCCCAAAAGGTCAAAGTAGTCAAAGTGTTCGAAAAAAAGAAATTATTTAAATAATAAAGTGAAGTGATGAGTGTAATATAAGTCAAAGTGGATACAAAATAAATTATTTAAATAATAAAGTTAATGGAGAAATTACTAAGTGGACAAGTGGTTAGAAGTGGATTAGCCCTAAAATAAGGAAAGTGGTTTAAGATGGTTAGAAGGTAACCCCTTGATGAAGAAGTGAAGTGATGAGTGTATTATAAGTCAAAGTGGACACAAAAGAAATTATTTAAATAATAAAGTTAATGGAGAAATTACTAAGTGGACAAGTGGTTAGAAGTGGGTTAGCCCTAAAATAAGGAAAGTGGTTTAATATGGTTAGAAGGTAACCCATTGAAGAAGCTACATAAAAGTATAAATAAGAGGAAAGAGTCTCTAATTTTAATCACACTTGAGCATATTGAATATCTACAAGTGACTGAGGTAACCAAAGGATATCTAAGGCGAATTTCAGAGGGGAGGTGAAGTAAAGAAGGCTGAAATTCAAGGGAGGATAAATTATTTTGATGATGCTTTCTAAGGTATGTTATTTACAGTTCATCTCACCATTTTCACAATAACGTTTTTTCTAGAATGATTCAGACCGTGAAATTGGGAGGCTGTTGATGAAACATATCCAAGTAGTTGTGATAAAAATTTCATCTTGTGGGTCTTTGTATTTTTGGAGATACACTCCATGAAAAATAGGGTTTGTGGCTAGTCCTTAAACTAGTATAAAACGAGTGTTTCGGGTAAACACGTCATAACTTATTCATAACAGGTCCAAATCCAGTAAGACAAAATGTATTGGTTAGAGTACATTCTTTATTATACTTTGTACCATTTTCATATCCATACAAACAAAATTCCGTGTGGGGAACGCTCTACAAGTTCGCTCTTTAGAATAAGCTTGAATTCAAGAAGGTATGCCATTTTTGCTATAACTCATTTTCTGAGAGGTTACAAGTAGTGAAATCTGGAGGAATTACATTAAATACACTAAAGAACATTGTGTACCATTTTCATATCTTTATTCATTGTAGGTGCATAGTTATGATTATTGTAAGTTAGGGTTGTTGACTAATCCAAAATGAGTCATGTGAGACTAAAGTAAAGTTTGATGAAAATGCTAGTCTCTTGTTGTTAAAGTTAAGGAAGGTTTGTAGGTATGTGATCATATACACCATGTCTGTTACAGATTTACAAATCATATTTGAATGATGAAATTTATGAGGGATTTTGGTTGAAGTACATGTTGGGTACATGGTTGAGACAAGTAGTTGATGAGTTGGCACATACTTGAGGTGTATAGTTGATGATGTTGATACATCTTGATGAGTCATAGTTTATGTGTATTTGATGCATGATTGGTACATATTTGGTGCATGGTCGATGCACTCATTGATCGTACAGCTTGACGTACAGGTTGGTGCATGGTTGATGCACTTGTTTATGGTACAGGCTAATTACGGGTTGTTTGGTATGGGTTGGTGCATGATTGATGCACTTTTTTATGGTACAAGTTGATTACATGTTGATTGGTATAGGTTTACAACAGTATATCTCACAGTGATGGTGTGACAGTGGTTCCATCATTCTACTTATATTTCAGGGTGATTGGACGGGGCAATGATAGGTGGTTGTAGCCACCTTTCGATTGTAGTCGGAGAACATACGAGGTTGCAGCCTCCTTCTGGTTGTAGCCAGAGAATTTGGGAGTTAGAGATTCCTTCAGGTTGTAGCTTGAGAAACTAAGGTGTTGGATCCTCCTTCAAGTTGCAGCTAGAAAACAAAGGAAGTTGATGCTTCCAATGAATGTAATTCTTAAAGACATATAATAAAAAACATTCAGTGGTTTTCTCCCACTTTGGGTTTCCACGTAAAAACATTGGTGTACTGTGTATGTGTATACTTCCTCATTTGTTCATCGTTTATTTATTCTACAACTATTGGATAATAATGTTACATTGATATAATACTTGCATTTTATGGTGGAAAAGGATTAAATTTATCTATTACTGATTCACCCCCCCCTCTCAGTAATCCAACAAATCAGACCACTCTCCGGTGTGGCTTGAAATTGAAGGGGGTTCGAAGAATCTTTCCAACCCTTTTAAATTCAATGCAACTTGGTTATCAGACGACGACTTCCATAAAATAGTGAAGGAGAAGTGGGTTGGCTATGATCTGGGCACTGGCCTCTCTGCGGTTGTCCATTTTGTGGCTAATCTAAAGCCAATAAAACAGTTGGTGATCCCATGGGCTCTTGCGAAGCGGGCTAGTGAGGAGTGGGAACTAAGAAAAATTGAGTCACAACTTGATTGTATATCTCATTTAGCTGATGGTGGTTTTATCTCAATGGAGGCTAAAGTAGATCTTAAGGCTTTGGAGACTCGTAGAAGGAAGTTATTGGATGATCAAGAAGTTGAATGTTGTCTGAAGAGCAGGGCCATCTAGTTGGATAAAGGGGATGAAAACACTAAATTCTTCCACGCCTTTGAAAAAGGTAGGAAAGCGTCTAACACTATCTAGAAGCTTAAGGACCAAAGGGGAACTTCTCTCTCTTCTTTCGAGGGTTTGGCCCAGTTGGGGAAAAACCATTTCCAAAACCTTTTCAAGGCCGACCCGAGAGCCAATATTGCAGACATTATAAATATGGCTTTTTAATTTCCCAGATTCATTGACAAGGAAGGAAATAGATATCTATTTTCTTAAGTTAACGAGGAAGAACTCAAAGAAACGCTCCACAACTTTCAAAAAGATAAAATTCTTGGTTGGGATGGGTGGACTGTCGAATTTTATTTGGGGTTCTTTGAGCTCCTTGGTGCCGACCTACTGAAAGTAGTCGAAGAATCCAGAAGGAATGGGAGGCTGCATGCACCTATAAACTCAACTTTCATTGCTCTCATCCTCAAATTGAATGATCCTCAAACTTTTGATGATTTCAGGCCTATTTCCCTGTGCAAATGTCTCTACAAAATTGTGGCCAAAATTATTGCTCAAGGGTTAAGTCCCATTCTCTCGGACACTATCTCTCAAGAGCAATTTGGTTTTATGGAAGGTCGTCATATTCACGAAGCGATTGGAGTGGCTCAGGAGGGCCTCCATAGTTTAAATACTTAGAGATATCGGGTGATCCAGGAGGATCCAAGAATTATCACAAAGGTCCAGGAGGATCCAGAATGCTCACAAGGATCCAGAAAGGGTCAAAATTTCTCAAACTTTGACTGCCTCAAAAGTTCTATAAATATGCATCAATGTGAAGAGATCGTTGTCATATTTACAACGATGAAAACGGTGTGTCAAAATAATTTTGTATGCAAAATTTATGGCTGGTCAAAGTTCAGGTCAAATAGGGAAAAATTCAACCCTGAAGAGACATGTGGAAGGATCTAAAAGAGACACGTGGCAGGATCCCAGGTTGACAAGTGGTAGCTCCAAAATATTGACAAGTGGCACCATATAGGTGACATGGAACATAATTGTTGGTAGTGTTGATTAAGGTTGGTTGTCATTGATGTCAACCCTTGAAGAAAGCTCCACAACACAATGGTTTGGGTAATGGACCCAATATTTTTTTATGTAAATATGACTCATTATTGTCTTGTCATGGTTGATAAG